>PVJC01049312.1:0-12221 GCA_004026665.1 Murina feae | reverse complement strand
ACCGCTGGGGTGTGGGGCCTTTCCGCCCCGCAGGCCCCGTCCTCCGCGCCTCCTTCCCCAGCGGCTCTGAGCTCAGCGGCTCAGCCGAAATGGAGCTCAGAGCCGCTGGAGTGTGGGGCCTTTCCGCCCCGCAGGCCAAGTCCTCCAAACCTCCTTCCCCAGCGGCTCGGAGCCGAAATGGAGCTCAGAACCGCTGGAGTGCGGGGCCTTTCCGCCCCGCAGGCCAAGTCCTCACGTGCGCCTCCTTCCCCAGTGGCTCTGAGCTCAGCGGCTCTGAGCCGAAATGGAGCTCAGAACCGCTGGGGTGTGGGGCTTTTCCGTCCGGCAGGCCAAGTCCCCACGTGTGCCTCCTTCCCCAGCGGCTCTGAGCTCAGCGGCTCTGATCCCCAGCGGCTCTGAGCCGAAATGGAGCTCAGAGCCGCTGGGGTGTGGGGCCTTTCCGCCCCGCAGGCCAAGTCCTCCGCGCCTCCTTCCCCAGCGGCTCTGAGCCGAAGCGGAGCTCACAGCGCTGGGGTGTGGGGCCTTTCCGCCTGGACCCTGCAAGGCATCAGGCACCACCTTCCCAGCCCACTCTGCTGCCCGCTGGTTTCCATGATTCACCCGCCGCTCTCTCCGAGGCTCCCGGCCGCCATCTTGCCTGGGCTAATTTGCATACAGCCACTCTGATTGGCTGGTGGGCGTGGCTTACCCTGTCTCGGAGAAACGGTTAATTTTACTATTTCGCTTTTATTAGTTTAGATAGTATTATTCACTGTATTCACCATGCTGTACATTACATTCTGAGAATACCTTACAACTGGAAGTTTGTTCTCTTTGGCCAATATTTCCCCATTTACACTGATCCCAGCCTCTGGTAGCTGCCATCCTACTCTCTGTTTCTGTTAGTTCAGATTTCCACATACAAGTGAGATTAGGCTGTATTTGCTTTTCTTTGATTTATTTCATTTAGCATAATCCCCTCAAGGTCCACATATTGTTGCAAGTGGCAAGATTTCCTTCTTTCTCATGGTTCAATAACATTCCCATGTACGTAAATACCACGTCTTGACCTATTCATCAAAAAATGGACACTTAGATTATTTTTATGTCTTTGCTATTGTGAATAATGCTGCAATGAGCATGGGAGTGCAGATTTCTCTTTAAGATTCTGTTTTCCTTTAGATATATATCAAGAAGTAATATTACTGGATCATGTGGTAGTTCTATTTTAATTGACCATATATATGTGGGTTTATTTCTGGGCTCTCTTTTGTTCCATTGACCTCTGTGTCTGTTTTTATGCCAGGACCATCCTGTTTGATGAATAGCCTGTATAATAGAGAGGTAATATGCAAATAGTCGTCATGCCATGACACGTAATGACTGATCAGGAGGGCGGGGCAGCAAGCTACGTGGAGCTATGCGTGGAGGTGGTGGTGGGGGGGGGGGAGTAGCCGGCTGAGGCAAGCAGCAGTGAACTACTCCCACATGGATTCGTGTGCAGGGCCACTAGTAACTTTGTAATATACCTTAAAATCAGGAGGTGTGGTGCCTCAGCTTTGTCTTCTTTCTCAAAATTGCTTTGGCTATTCAGGGTTTTTTGTGGTTTTATGTATATTTGAGGATTCTTTTTATATTTTTATATAAAAACTAGGGGCCCGGTGCACAAAAATTTGTGCACTCGGGGGGTAAGGGTCCCTCATCCTGGCCTGTGCCCTCTTGCAGTCTGGGACACCTCGGGGGGCGGGGATGTCCACCTGCTGGCATGCCTGGCCAGCCTGGGTCAGGGGCTGAGAGCCATTTTCAGGCTGCCCACAGCCGCTTCATGGTTTGTGCACTGGGGGGTGGGAAGGCTGGTGAGTGCAGGCCTGGATGTTTCCCACCGGAGGGCCCACAATCGCACACGCCTGGTGGGCTCCCACCGCTGAGGGGACACACCTGGCGCAGAGTTGGGTGGCAAGCCAGGGGCGGATGCTGTTGCAGAATCCCTTGGTGGGGCCCTGCTGCTGAGCAAACACACCCGGGGTGGAGCCGGGCAGTGAACTGGCTTCAGATTCTCCGCACTATGCAGCAGACGCTCCTGCACGCCCTGTGGAGGCCCCTGGGGGGCGGATGAAGGTAGCGGACCCTGGACAAGTGTTCCTGGACACCCTGCAGAGGCCCCATGCTCCTGCATGCCCTGGGGAGGCCCCCAGGGGGTGGAGCCAGGCAGTGGACCCAGGACAGCTGCTCCTGGACGCCCCGAGGAGGCCCCAGGCCAGATCCCCCCTCCCACTGAGCTGACACACCTGGCACAGCTATGCCGGCTGTGGAAGCTCCCAGTGCAGAGCCGCCCTGCCAGCCTCCATCTTGGCTGGGTTAATTTGCATACAGCCGCTCTGATTGGATGGTGGGTGTGGCTGTGAGCAGAGGCTCAGCCAGCCTAGGCAGGCAGTTGCAACAGAAGCCTTTGGTTTGTTCTAGCTCCATGGCTGTTGGCCTCCATCTTGGCTGGGTTAATTTGCATACAGCTGCTCTGATTGGCTGGTGGCATCCATCTTGGCTGGGTTAATTTGCATACATCTGCTCTGATTGGCTGGTGGTAACGGTTAATTTGCATGTTTCTCTTTTATTATAATAGACTAGGGGCCCGGTGCACAAAAATTTGTGCACTCGGGGGGCGGGGGTCCCTCAGCCCGGCCTGTGCCCTCTTGCAGTCTGGGACACCTCGGGGGAGATGTCCACCTGCTGGCATGCCTGGCCAGCCTGGGTGAGGGGCTGAGAGCCATTTTCAGGCTGCCCACAGCCCCTTCAGGGTTCATGTACTGGGGGGTGGGAAGGCTGGTGAGTGCAGGCCTGGACGTTTCCCACCAGGGGGCCCACGATTGCACACGCCTGGTGGGCCCCCACCGCTGAGGGGACACACCTGGCGCAGAGTTGGGTGGCAAGCCAGGGGCGGACGCTGGTGCAGAATCCCTCGGTGGGGCCCTGCTGCTGAGCAAACACACCCGGGGTGGAGCCGGGTAGTGAACTGGCTTCAGATTCTCCGCACTGTGCAGCAGACGCTCCCGCACACCCTGTGGAGGCCCCTGGGGGGCGGATGAAGGTAGCGGACCCTAGACGGGTGTTCCTGGACACCCTGCGGAGGCCCCCAGGGCAGAGCCAGGCAGCAGACCCAGGACAGGTGCTCCTGGATACTCCTCGGAGGCTCCCGGGGGTGGAGCTAGGCAGCAGACCCAGGACAGCTGCTCCTGGATGCTCCGAGGAGGCCCCAGGCCAGACCGCCCCCTCCCACTGAGCTGACACACCTGGTACAGCTATGTCGGCTGGCCGTAGAGGCTCCCAGTGCAGAGCCGCCCTGCCAGCCTCCATCTTGGCTGGGTTAATTTGCATACAGCCGCTCTGATTGGCTGGTGGGCGTGGCTGTGAGCAGAGGCTCAGCCAGTCTAGGCAGGCAGTTGCAACAGAATCCTCTGGTTTGCTCTAGCTCCATGGCTGTTGGCCTCTATTTGGCTGGGTTAATTTACATACAGTCGCTCTGATTGGCTGGTGGTAACGGTCAATTTGCATGTTTCTCTTTTATTATATTAGACTAGGGGCCCAGTGCACAAAAATTTGTGCACTCGGGGTGGAGGGAGTCCCTCAGCCCGGCCTGCCCCCTCTCACAGTCTAGAACGCCTCAGTGGATGTCCTATGATGGCCCCAGTCTGCCAGGCGCCTTTTGTGTGTGTGTGTGTGTGTGTGTGTGTGTGTGTGTCACCACTGGGGACCTGCCCCCAGCTGCATCTGAGGCTCGGAGCAGTCCTCCTGTGTGTGTCTACCTGCCAGGGACCTGCCCCCAGGCACACCGTGGAGGCTTGGAGCAGGCACCCCTCTATGTTGATCTCTCAGACTCTTGCCCTTCCCTGCATGTTGTTCTCTTTTTTGAGCGTGACCAGGGCTGGGTGCGGCCTGCCTCCCAAGCTTGCCTACTGCCCATCTTCCTCCAGCCACCAAAAAGCAGGGAAAACCCCGCCTCGTGGTCAGGCCAGCCTTTTCCTGCTCCCTGATCCCCGGAAGGGACCTGGGAAGCCGCCAAGCAGGCCGCCAACCCTTTCCCACTCACCCGTCCCCTGCTGCCTTCCTTTCCCACTTCCCGGTGCCGCCAAGGGGTCTGGGGAGCTACCAAGCAGGATCCCGGCCCCCCAGCCACCAAGCAGGCCGAGACCCCCCCGCTGCCTCTTTCCCGCTCCTCGTCCCACCACCTTGCTTTCCCACTTCCTGGTGCCCTGCAAGGGGCCTGGGAAGCCCACCAAGCAGGCTGCCGAACCCCTGCCACCTCTTACCCTCTTCATGGTGCCCTCCAACCCTGCCGCCTCTTTCCCACTCACGGGTCCTGGGTCCTGCGCTGTCCCGCCCTGCGGCTGCTCTGTGCACTCGGGAGGTCCCTCAGCCCGGCCTGTGCCCTCTCGCAGTCTGGGACCCCTTGGGGGATGCCCACCTGCTGGCGTGCCTGACCAGCCTGGGTGAGGGGCTTTAAGGCTGCCCACAGCTCCCATTGACCCAACGTCCCAGCAAGGCTGGCTGGACGCAGGTCACTGTGATTTATCTCCTATAATTGATATTGTTCCTTTAAGGCCTGTGGTTGTCTTCTATAATTGATACACTGTTCCTTTAAGGCGGCCTTCTAACTACTAACGAAGCCTCCTCTGCCTCACCTCGCAGCGTCTATAATGAAACAATTGTTACTTTTACTGGTTAGGCCCCGGCTGCTCTTTCCTTCAGCTCTGGAGGATTCTATGATTGTTACATTGTTTCAAAACTGCTAGAGGCAGTTTAATCGGAGCTGAGCTGAGGGGCAAAGCTTCACTTTCGCTCCTGCCGCAATGGAAAGGGCTGTTTACTCAGGTCCGGGAGTGGTGGCCGCCATGTTGGCTGGGCTAATTTGCATACAGCCGCTCTGATTGGCTGGTGGGCATGGCTTACCCTGTCTCGGAGAAACGGTTAATTTTAATATTTCGCTTTTATTAGTTTAGATACCATTGGAATTTTGATGGGGATTGCACTAATGTATAGATAACTTTGGTTGGTATGGACATTTTAACTATTAATTCTTCTAACCTATGAGCATGAAATATATTTTTTCTTATTTAACTTATTGGAGTGATATTGGTTAATAAAATCATATAGGTTTCAGGTGTACATTCTAAAATACATCATCTACATATAGTATTCTGTGTTCACCACCCCACGTCAAGTCCCCTTCCATCATGATTTATCCCCCTAGACCAGTGGTTCTCAACCTTCTAGCCCTTTAAATATAGTTCCTCATGTTGTGACCCAACCATAAAACTATTTTCATTGCTACTTCATCACTGTAATGTTGCTACTGTTACGAATTGTAATGCAAATATCTGATATGCAGGATGGTCTTAGGCGACCCCTGTGAAATGGTCGTTCCACCACCAAAGGGGTCACGACCTACAGGTTGAGAACCGCTGCCCTATACCCTCTTCTACCTCCACCCACTCCCCTTTTCGTGTGGTAATCACCATACTTTTGTCTGTGTCTATGAGTTGTTGTTTTTTTTGGTTTTGATTTTTCTGCTTTATCCCTTCAATTTTCCCACCCAGCCCCACAACTCTCCTCTGCTCTGACAGCTGTCACTGAGCGACAGGAATTTTTCAACTCCTTTAAAATCTTACTGAGTCACTGTTGTATATGCAGTTTGTCCTTGACTGAAATGTTGTTATGACTGGTTTTGCTAGTGTTTCTGTATTTATGTTCATTAGGGATATTTGCCTATAATTTTCTTTTTTTGTAGTGTCTTTTTCTGGTTTGGGTATCAGGATAATTCTGGCCTCATAATATGAGTTTGGAAATGTTTCCTTCTCTTTTCTTTTTTAAAAAGCATTTGAGAAAGATTGCTCTTGATATTTTCTTTAAGTGTTTGCTAGAATTCACCAAACCATCTGGCCTTGGACTTTCCTTTGTTGGGAGGTTTTTGATTACTGACTCAATCTCCTTACTAATAGTTGGTCTGTTCAGATTTTCTACCTGATTCCATCTTGGTAGCTTGTTTCTAGGAACTTATCCTTTTTTTCTTTCTGCTGCCCAATTTTCTGGTGTATAATTGTTCACAGTAGTATCTTATGATCCTTTTTTTGTATGGTATCAGTTTAATGTCTTCCCTTTTATTTATAATTGTGTTTATTGAAGTCCCCTTTCTATTTTTCTTCTTTAGTTTAGCTAAAAGATGGTCTGTTTAGTTTATCTTTTTTAAAAAGCCAGCTTTTAGTCTCATTAAGTCTTTGTTTTCATTTAATTTCTGTTTCATTTATTTCTGCTCTGATTTTCATTTCCTTCCTTCTATTGACTTTGGGCTTAGTTTTGTGTGTGTGTGTGTGTGTGTTTTGTTGTTTTTTTTAGTTTCTTGAGGTATCAGATTAAGTTACTTATTTGAGACTAGGGGCCCGGTGCACAAAAATTTGTGCACTCGGGGTGGAGGGAGTCCCTCAGCCCGGCCTGTGCCCTCTCACAGTCTGGGACCCCTTGGGGGATGTCCACCTGCTGGCGTGCCTGACCAGCCTGGGTGAGGGGCTTTAAAGCTGCCCACAGCTCCCATTGCCCAACGTCCCAGCAAGGCCGGCTGGACGCAGGTTTCCTATAATTGATGCTGTTCCTTTAAGGCGGCCTTTTACTAACGAAGCCTTCTGTCTGCCTCTCCTCACGGCTTCTATAATGAAACAATTGTTACACTTAATTGTTGCAAATATGCGTTTTTGCTTCAGGCCAAAGGCTAAGGAGCCAGCGAGCAGGTAGTTTCGCTCTCGCTCCTGCTGCAAAGGAGGCTGCCTAAACATTTACTCAGGTCCGTGAGTGGCGGCCGCCATGTTGGCTGGGCTAATTTGCATACAGCCGTTCTGATTGGCTGTGGGCGTCCCGGAGAAACGGTTAATTTTACTATTCCACTTTTATTAGTTTAGATGTTACTTAATGTAGGTATTTATCATTGTAAATTTCCTTTCTAGACCACTTTTGCTATATCCCATAAGTTTTGGTATGCTGTATTTCCATTTTTAGTTGTCTCATAATGTTTTTTTTTTTATTTATCTTTGATTGCTTCTTTGACCCATTGGCTCTTTAGGAGCCAGTGTTTTTTAATCTTCAAATATTTGTGAATGTTCCAGTTTTCTTTTTACAATTGATTTCTAGTTTTATGTCTTTGAAGTAGAAAAGATGCTCAATATAGTCTCAATATCTTAAATGTATTAGGACTTAGATGTGGCCTAACATATTATCTAACCTGGAGAATGTTCCATGTACACTTGAGAAGGATGTGTATTCTGCTGCTGTTGGATGGAATGTTCTGTAAATATCTGTTAAGTTCATTTGGTTTAATGTGTCATTTAAGCCTAATACAGTAAACCCTTGATGTTGCAGACCTCAATTTAATGGACTTCAGAATCAATGGACAAAACTTTTGTTCTGTATGTCATATGTGAAAATTAACACCCTGTTAATCTTAAAATGCTTTTAACCAAGATTTGCTTATAATTTAACAGGTTATTTTTTTGTTATTAATTCATTGTTATTTTAAACAACTTTTAGCGAATAGGTCATGTGTTGGAAAAAACACTAGTAATTTTGATGACGTAAATATTACATATCTACAACTATAGTCTACATGTTTAAATCCAAGAGTCACCATGCGTAAACAATGTTTTGCAAATGATTTACACACGATCATACTGCATCTCTTGTGGTAATTGGTTCTGTTGTTGCATGCATGACTTTCTGCAGCACTTTAAAAACAAACGAGCACTGATTTCAGAGAGAGTGAGGGAGAGGGGGAGAGCGAGATAGAAACATCAATGATAAGAAGCATTGATTGGCTGCCTCCTGCACTCCCCCTACTGAGGATCAAACCCACAACCCCAGGCATATATCCTGATGGGGACTTGAACCATGACCTCCTGTTTCATAAGTCAACACTCAAACACTGGGCTGCACTGGAGGGGCAACATTTTCTCCCTTCACTACAAGATTCAATTCAGGAATGTATAGTCGCTGTAGGGGAATCAAGTCAGTTCTTTGCTCAGGTTGAGAGGGGCAGTACAGGTTCACTGGACCTAGTGAACCTCTACTTTCTGTAATTATAATAATGAATTTCTAGTGGTTCATTACCATGTTTTGCATATTCTCCATGGTCCTTGATGTTTTCAACCCCACATTTAACATTTCTAATAACACTATTGTTCTCTGATTCCTGCATCCATGCTTGTTAAGTGTTTCTTACCTCATTTTTCTCTGTGCTGGTTTGGATTAAAATATTTAAATTGCCCAGCTCTGTCTTCATTAGTTCTTTGGAATAATGTTCCCACCTCTGCCCTTTGGCTTATATAAATTGGACCCAAATAGGAATCCTATCCCCTCTCTAGACTTTCTTGACTCTGCAATAAATTCCTGGTCCTTTGGTGTCCTCTAGTGGCCCTCTGATTTACTGCTTCAATTGTATGAGATGGATTAACCTTCTGTATACTGGAGTAGTTGTAGATATCATCAGTTTTAAAGGGTATGGTTAATGACTGCATTTCATCTCTGACTGGATTCAGCCTCCTCTATAATACTCAATTATGTGTTTAAAGAATGTACAGTTATTTAAAGTAATGAGGAGTCAACAAATAAGTTAGTCAACAAACATTTACTGAACACTTGCCAAGTTCTCCATACTATTCTAGATAGTAGGACCCAGCTGGGAGAAACTGTCTTCTACTGTATTTAAAACACAATTCTGCTATTATTGACATTAAAAAAACAAAACAAAATAAAACATAGAAATATAACTTGCATGACTTACATGAAGAGGAGTTCACACTGCTCTTTCTTTTAAATTTTTTATTTTATTTTTTATATTAGGGAGGAAGGGAAAAGGGAGAGAGGGATAGAGCATCATTAAGAGAGAGTCATTGATTGGTTGCCTCTTGCATGCCCCCCACCACAGGTAGAGCCTGACCAGGAATCGAACTGGCAAACTTTTGGTCCACAGAACATTGCCTAACCAACTGAGCCACACTGGCCAGGGCTCTATGCCACTTTTTATAATGCTGGCTTGGTTAATAAGACCAGAGAAGTCATATATAATGGAATAAACAATACATGATTTATGGTGAACCAAATTTTCCAGAACAAACGTAAAATGAACAAGTTCAATGTTTTATAGCGAAAAGTAAAACAAGGGTCAGAGTAGTCTTTAGGCTAAGGGTTATGTAGTAATAAATCATTGCAGCTGAAGTAGAATTTCACATGAACACTTATTTCAAACTAAGAACCAATTTTCTGATTTGGCTTGAAAGGACTTTCACTCCAACTTGGCTAATTTTTATATTTTTGGTGTCTTCAAGACTAACTCAGGGTGTGATGTTTTCAAAGCATTTGTGATAATAGTATTTTATTGACTTAAAGATCCTTAGCCATATTTGGAATGTGTAGCCTCTGATTTCATCTTAGCCAAGATTGAATCAAGTTTCTAAAGTTTATAATGGACAAAATTTTATCCTTGTAGGAGCTTATGTTCCTGTAGGAGAGAGATCAGATGAGCATGCATATAAATACATAAGCCCAGGGGAGCTGTGCCTGGGTGAAAGTCCATCATCGGCCTCCACCGAGTCAGCACTGGGGAAACCCCACAGATTTTTCTCTGTCTCCACCCTTAGTTCATTCCATGTCCAAGGAGAATATTGAAAATACTACTTGATTTAACACCTGATGCAGTACAAGCATCAGCTGTTATTTCGTACAAGTATCTGTTGACCCTGGCTGGCTTCCCCTGGCCCTGGGTCCTGGAAGGGTTGGGAATATGGGGACCAGTGCTGCTGGGTAGATCACTTCTTCATGCCATGCCTGAGGACATGCTGCTTCCTCCTAGGAACACAGCCCTTAGAACACTTTCTAGCAGGCCACAAACTTTCAGTGAGTTTCTCTCTGCCCATTTGGGAGAGGAAGGAGGAGGAGTCCTTCCAGGACCTGCTGGGCACCCACACTGCTATTCCTTCTTTCAGGGCCCCTCTCATTAAGGCTGACACCATGGGGCAGATCCAGGTTTTGGAGGCCTGAAGCATATATGTGTGTGTATGTGTGTATATGTGTATACATGTGTGCATATGTGTATATATGTGTATGTATAGTGTGTGTGTGTGCGTGTGTGCTTGCGCTTGCTCTAAAGAAAAGAACACAAAATTAGGAATAAAAATTAGATGTGAAAGTGAATATTTTTAGAATTAGAAGTCATTAAAAATTTTAGGCTAATCAATACCAGAAATGTCACAAAAATGCAGCAAAATAACAAAATACATTAACTACCCAATATCCATCTATAATACTTTATTTTCTTTTTATTTGTGGCTGCATACTCTTTGAGCACATCTTCACATGTAAAAGATTTTATAATATTTTATAAGAGATGACAGAAGGGGCCTTAACCAGTTTGGCTCAGCGGATAGAGCATTGGCCTGTGGACTCAAGGGTCCCAGGTTCAATTCCTGTCAAGGGCATGCACCTTGGTTTCAGGCACATCCCCAGTGGTGGGTGTGCAGGAGGCAGCTGATTGATGTTTTTCTCCCATCAATGTTTCTAACTATCTCTCTCCCTTCCTCTCTGTAAAAAATCAATAAAATATATTTTAAAAAAAAAAGAGAGAGATGACAGAAAGGTAGTGGTATGGATTAGGTCCTCCCTTCCCCACCAATTCAAATTTTCAAGCCTAACCTCCAATGTGATGTACTTGGTATTTGGAGATGGGACCCTTGGTGATTAGGTCATATGGGATTAATGTCCTTATAAAGAGGCCCCGGGGAGTTGTCTTGCTTTTCTGCCATATGAAAAAGTGAGAAGATGGGTTTCTATGAACCAGGAAGGCTCTCACCAGACACTGAATCACAGGTGCTTTGATCTTAATCTTCCCAGCCCACAGAACTGTGAGAAATAAATGTTTCTTATTTAAGCCACGCAGTCTATGTCATAATAGCTTGACTGGGCTAAGGCATATAAATATCTTTCATTTTATCTAAGATTTTAGAAAAGTTACTTTCAGCTTCCTAATACATTATTGGTAGTGTCATTTAGAAGTTTAGAATGTACTTATAAAAGTTGGTAAATCCCCTAACAAATTTCTTCATGATGAGCTATGAAAGTTGGAAGAACTTGTCGTAGTCTAGCTTTTGGTTCTATACATTTTAAATTTAGTTTCTCCTTAATTACCCACTTACTTCCAGATAAGACATGCTCATCTGGTAAAAAACAAAACAAAACACAAAACAAAAAAACAACCAACCAAACAAAAGCAAATCAACCCTCCAACCCCCCCCAAATCTATCTCTGATTGGGCTCCTGGGTCATGACCCTGGATAAACAGTCACAGTGGATGGTAGGAATATTTCTGGAAAACATTCTTGCATCGCGACAGCTAACTATAGCTTAGCCCTTTGTGGAAGTAACTGAATTCAAACCAACTTCTCTTTAGTCAGATCCTCCCAAATCCTGTGTCTATTCTAGAGTAACTGGCGGGAGGACAAATAGGAAATAGGGGAAGTCAGAGTGGAAAGAGATAGTGGTCTTATCAATTACAGTTGAAATGTCTTACACACTTTACAAAAAGATATGATCATGTCAAAAACTCATTACTAAGGCCCTTCCCCAGGCCTGGCAGGGATCCATGCAGGTGAGGGGCCTGGAGCTTAGGATTCATGGCGAATATTCTGCTTTCCTTCCCTGTTGGCGAGAGACACTTCTCTAACCTAGAAAGCTTTTCATCCTCTTTGGTATGGGAAGAATTCCTCTCTTATTGTCTCCTTTAAATCATTTCACATCTGCTTCTCAACTCTGGCATTGAGCTTTCCCCCACCTCTCTAACACCAGCAAACTCAGAACCCCAGCAACTCTTTGAGGCCCATTTCACTGGGGCTCCCCACTTCATTTTACACTGTTGGGCATTTTCCCTCCTGGAAAAGATTCCTTTGGCTGCCATGATATAACCCTTGCTCCTTACCTTGTGAGATTTGTTTTTCTTTTCCTAAATGTCAGCATTCTTCCAGGTTCCATTCTTTCCCAACTTCTCAGTCTGTTCACAGCCCCATGGTGGCGGCCTGTACCCAGGTACTCCCATGGTGGCGGCCTGTACCCAGGTACTCCCATGGTGGCGGCCTGTACCCAGGTGCTCTGGCTACCAAACTCAGGTCTTCAGCCTGGACCCTTGTAACCATCCCTCTCTGGCCCACTTTTTCACT
>PVJC01049311.1:0-12221 GCA_004026665.1 Murina feae | reverse complement strand
AAGCCAAACTGAACTGGAATAAACAGTTGGAAATCAGTTGGAAACATCAGGAAAGAGTGCAAGAAAGGTGGGAGTGGAATGAGAGACAACGCCTGGTATAATGCAGAAAGCACATTATACCCCAGTTTTAGAAACCATATAGGAAATCACTACAGAGCAGCAGAAAACTGGACAACATAGAAAACTCATGGAAATGCCTTCTCACTGGAGGAAAGAACATAGAAAGTTTCTTGTACACTGCGGTAAAAACCCTGAAACAGAGCTACAAGCACCCTATAGGAATGTGAGAACACACTGAGACCTAACTGAGAGGATCACGAAACTGAGCAAAAGCCTTGACAAACTAGTGCAAATCACATCTCACTTTGAGCAGAGTTCAGAAAAGTAGTTGTACCATTTCGGAAATTCTCTGAAATTGAGCAGTTAGCACACCACAACTCAGTGTTAGAAACCAGGAAGAGGTGCTTGAAAAGAAGCAGTTATTTCCCCCCTATAGTTTCCAAACAAGTGAAAATCATTTCAAAACATGAGGAAACATGTAGAAATGTGTTTATACAATAATAGGAAATGCCTTACATAGAGGAGTGATTTACCTTAGCACAGGGTTGCAAGCCCTGAGAATTCACTTGAAACAAAAGTAAACATAATAAACATGGGGAAAACTGCTGGCAATCACTTGTGAAGACCCCCAAAGAGGGTAGAATGGTGTGCGCATGATGTGAGAAGTGTGTGGCAACCAGCAGAGAGCACACTACCCTACAATCTTAGAAATTACTGGGAATTCTCTCACTAGGATGAGTGCTCTGGAGAAAATAGTTAGGCTACAGGGAAATCATTTCAGTGTGAGGGAGGCGTATGGAAAGGTCTCTTGTACAATACGGGGAAAATACCTAAAATAGAGCAGTAAGCACACCATGGCAGTGTGATGCAACACTGAAAATTCACTGAAATAAGGACTAAATGAAGTGAACATTGGAAACCAAGTGTACATCACAGCTCACTTTGTGCATAGTGTAGAAAGGTATCTTTTTAATTTGGGTAAATCCCTGTAGCCGAGCACTGAGTATACCACAGCACAGTATCAGTAACCACTAGGAAATGCGTGAAAAGAATCAGTCACTCATACCACATAGTTGGAAAACACGTGAAGGTAAATTTGGAACATGAGGAAAGATGTAGGAATGTGTTTAAACAATGAGATTAAATGCCTTATATAGTGTAGGACCCTCACCTTAGCACAATGTTAGAAACCTTGGAGGGCTCAAATGAAAGCAGATCTTAATGGCAATAGAGAGTTGGGAATCCCTAGTAACAATCAGGAAAGAGTGCAAGAAAGAGGAATGTACCATGTGAGAAAATCCCTGGTCAAGTACACAAACCACACTATTGCACAGTCAAAGCCACCCTATAGGAAATCACTGAAAGGCAGCAGTGCATTGAACAAACTATTGAGGTAACTCATGAAAATGATTTCTCAGTGTAAGGAAAGTGTACAGCTAGGTTTTGTAATCTGCAGAAAAAAACCCTGAAATACAGTAGTAAGTGCTCTCGAGCAGTTTGAGAAACCAAAAACAACAGGACAGTGAAATAGAAGACAAGTGTAAATCACTGCCTTCTCACCGCGAAGTAAGAGTGTAGAAAAGTGTTTATGCAATCCGTGTTAATGCCTGACATACAAGAGGAAGCACACTCTGTGCCTCAAAATAGTGTTGAAAACAACAGGGAACTCCTTGAAAAGAAGTAGTTATTTATACCAAATAATGTGCAAATCAGTGAGAATGACTGAAGAACATGGGTAAAGAGTGTAGAAGGGTGATTGACAATGAGGGAAAATCTGTGCTTAAGAGCAGTTAGCACCTTACAGCACATTGTAGGAAACACTCTGAAATCATGAATCTGAAATGGGAGAAAATCACTTTGCTATGGGAGGAAAGAGTGTAGAAATATGTTCATGCAAAGGGTGGAAATGCCTTACATGGAGCAGTTAATAGCAGCGGAGCTCAGGCACAGAACCCCAGAGAGTTCGCTCGGTGTGAAATTATAAAGATTATATAATAAACACTGGGATGACTGTTTAAAAACACTTCTAATAATCTGGTAACAGTGTAGAAGGATGTTTGCAGAATTCCAGAAATCCATGGCAAAGTGCAGAGATCGCACTATGCCACAGTTTTAGAAACAATGGGAAATCTCAGCAAAGGAGTGATAAAGTAGACTGACTAGTCAGGAAATACTTCTCTATGTGAGGAAAGAGGTTAGAAACCTTTTTGTACCATGTGGGTACTGACCTGAATTGCAGCAGTAAGCATACTCTGGCAGTGAGACAAACCACTGAGACTTCACTGAAGAGCCCCGAGAAAGTGAGTGAAATGGAGAACAAGGCAAATCAGTGCTCACTCACTGTAAGGAAAAGTGTAGAGTGTTTTGAGTTCAATGTGAGCAATTCACTGGCATAGAGGAGTAAGTGCACTATACCAGAGTTTTGGAAACAAACAAGAAGGCCCTGAAAGAAGCAGTCCTTATTCCACGTTGTTTGAAAACAAATGAAGATCACTGTGGAACTTGAGGAAGGAGAAGAGCAATGCTTTTGACAATGTGGGGGACCTAGTGTGTAAGCGCAGTAAGCACATTATCTTTAAACTTTGAATTCACTGCACGCCAACAGTAAACTGGACTGAATGGTTTAAACACTGGAGAACATTGATTCACAATGGGAGAAAACAAGGTAGAGAAATGTTTACACACAGTGGAAATGTCTTCCATAGTGCAGAAATTACACCAAAGCAGACTGATAGAAACCCCGAGGATTCACTGGAAAGCCAACCTGAACTGGAATAAAGAGTTGGAAATCACATGGAAACATCAGGCAAGACTGTAAGAAAGGTGTGGGTGCAATGTGAGACAATGTCTGGTAAAATGCAGAAAGCACATTATGCCCCAGTTTTAGAAACTCAATAGGAAATCACTGCAGAGCTGCAGAAAACTGGACAACATAGAAAACACATAGAAATGCCTTGTCACTTGTTGGGAGCTCACCTGAATGCAGGGGTCCCATATGAGCGTAGCTTTCAGAAAGATGACCTGAAGGCAGGGGCCTCATATGACAGTAGCTTTCTAAAAGCTGACCTCAATGCAGAGGTATCATATGAGGGTAGATTTCTTAAAGCAGACCTGAGTGCAGGGGTCTCAAGTGGGCTTAGCTCTCTAAGTCCCCTCTTCACTATTAATTAAACTTACTGACTGCTGACCTTTTGTTTAAGCGCTTGTCTAGAAATACCATAGGACAGTCAAGAGACTACTGGTGCCTAATATCACAGGTCAGTCAAGAGACTGCTGACACCCAGTCTAGAGTCTGCTAATACTCTGAGAACTAGTTGTGGGCAGGAGGGATATGAGAAAGTTGGCAGGGTGAGAATTTTAGAAGAAACGGTGTGCTTCAATTGCTGTGCTTGCCAAAATCATGTATACAGTAACTTTCTTAATTATGCTGGATAAATATGAGTTTTACAATAAACTCGGGGCTGCAGTCTTGAACTGTAGTCCTCCTGACCCCATCTTTTGTCTCTTGTCTTTTTCTTAGCCTCATTTAGATACCCGTGTAGTGCTGGCAGGTACCGGCAGGTGGTGCCTGAACAGGGACCTGAAAACCTGGGACAATTGTAGAGGACACTGCCTGTGGAAGCTGAGGACTTAAGTAAAGGAGGGCAGTTAGGTTTAGAGTAGGGAGTAAGAAATTATGGGGCAAGGAAATAGCAGAGAGCTGTTTGTACAAGTACTGAAGAATATGCTTCGCGCTAGAGGCACTAAAGTAGGGCAAAATCAAATAGAATTTTTTTTTACAATTTATAGAGGAAATTTGCCCTTGGTTCCCTGAAGAAGGGTCTGTAAATTTGGAAATTTGGTCCAAGGTTGGTAAAAAAATTACAAGATTATTATTCTGCTCATGGACCACAAAAGTGTCCTGTAGATACTTTCTCTTTGTGGAACTTACTTAGGGACTGTTTACATCCTAGGCATGAAGGACATAAATGGAGTGAGCCAGTGAAAAACAAGAGTCCTTCCTGTCCAGACATAGCTCAATTGTCAGAAGTAACACCCACGGCTCCTCCAATAGAATTATTATCCCCTGAGAAAGAGAGTCCAGACAAAGAGCAAAAAGAGATGGTTCTGTTAACAAGGGAAGAAGTTCTTCATTATGATGATCCCTTTGATGGTCTAGATCCTCTAGATCAAGAAGCTTTAGTTGAGGCTGCTGCTCGATATCATAAAGATGATGACATATTCATGGTTAAGACCAGGAAAACAGTTATACATAATAAAGCAGATGCTACATGTGAGCAGCTAAAAGAAGAGATCTGTCAATTAAGGAAGTTTATAGTTGACTTGTCAGATCTAATAAGGCAAAATAATTGTAAGCCTTTAACTGTGCCTTTGCCTTTGCCAGTACCACCATTGCAAACACCTTCAGTGATGGCTGGCCTTGATCCTCCTTTGACTGATGTTCCAGATAGAACTCCAGTTATAGCTGCAATACAGGAGGACCCTAAATTAAAGCCATTAAGGGTTACTCCACAACCCAATAAGGAGTTTCCATGGGTTCCTGGGTCCTCTCCCTTACAGATGTCTCTAAGAAAAGCAGCAGACAGAAATGAGGATTTGGAACGTTTTCAAATGTTGTACCCTATTTTTGAACAACAAGATGCAAATGGTCAAGCACAATTAATGCATCAGCCTATCCCTTTTAAACAGTTAAAGGAATTAAAAGTAGCTTGTTCTCAGTATGGTCCTACAGCACCTTTTACTGAGGCTTTGTTGGATGCTATCTCCACAGATGCTCTCCCTCCAAATGATTGGAAAAGCATAGCTCGAGCTAGTTTAGGAGGAGGTGATTATTTACTGTGGAAATCTGAGTTTGTAGAGTAATGTCAAACAACTGCTGAACTTAATAGAAGACGGAATATTCCTATTACCTTTGAAATGCTTACTGGGGAAGGACAATATAGTGGCCTCAATGATAAGCTACAATTTAATCCTGCAGTTTATGCTCAAACCAATGCTGCTGCATTAAAAGCATGGAGAAAGTTGCCATCAAATGGCAGACAAACAGAGGATTTATCAAAAATTAGGCAAGGACCAGATGAACCATTTCAGGACTTTGTGTCCAGATTGTTGCAAACAGATGGGAAATTGATAGGTGATGGATAGTCAGGTATGTTATTGGTAAAACAATTAGCCTTTGAGAATGCTAACTCATTTGTCAAGCGGCCATAAGACCTTTTAGAAAGAAGGGTAGTCTTTCTGACTACGTTAGATTTCATTCTTATATTGGCCCATCCTATGTACAAGGCTTAACTTTAGCCACAGCATTGCAAGGAAAAACAGTAAAGGAGGTATTATTCCAGCAACAAAAGAAAAGAGGGCAAAGAATGTCAGGGCCACCTGGAATTTGTTTTGCATGTGGTCAAAAGGGACATTAGACAAAACAATGTCCTACTCATCAGAATCAGCAGCAAGGATATTCTCAGCCAGGAATATGTCCCAGATGTCAGAAAGGGAGACATTGGGCTAAAGATTGCAGACCAAAAATGGACAAAAAGGGAAATAATTTACCTCCACTGCAGGGAAACTGGAGATGTGGCCAGCCCCTGCAGATAGACAGTCACAGAAACGGGGAAAAATCCATTTGTGAACTGTTCAGAGCAACCCCAGGCAGCGCAGGACTGGACCTCAGTTCCTCTGCCTGCACAGTATTAACACCTGAGTTGGTGATTCAAGCTCTGTCTACTGGAGTGTATGGTCCTTTACCTCCTGGCACAACAGGATTAATATTAGGGAGAAGTAGTACTACCATGAAAGGTCTATTAGTGGCTCCAGGGATAGTAGATGAGGACTATACTGGGGAACTAAAAATAAGGGCACATGCACCTAAACATTACTGTAATTAATGCAGAACAAAGAATTGAACAACTGATTCTTATTCTGGTAGTAAAAGCAGGTCAAATTAGAACACAACAAACAAACAAGAGGTAATCAAGGTTTTCAGTCTTCAGATGTATATTGGGTACAAGGCATTAAACAGGGAAGGCCTGAAATGACTTTAAAAATAAATGGAAATACTTTCAAGGGAATTTTAGATACAGGGGCAGATGTATCAGTAATATCTGAAAAACACTGGCCAAAGGGTTGGGCCAAAAATCCTGCAATAACTACTTTACAAGGCATCCGGCAAACTAACTGTCCTCAACAAAGTAGTTTTATGTTACAGTGGCAGGATGATGAGGGTCATCAAGGAAAGTTTCAACTTATGTTCTACCTGATTTGCCTGTTAATCGCTGAGGAAGAGATGTGATGCAACAGATGGGAGTTTATCTTTGTAGTCCAAGTCCTCTTGTTACAAGGCAAATGTTAAAGCAAGGTCTTTTACCCAAACAGGGGTTGGGAAAAAAAGGTCAAGGGATCATTCAACCCTTACAGCCTAAAATGCACCCACCTGGAACTGGGCTAGGGTGTTTTTAGGAGGGGCTTTTGATTCTCCTGCAACCCATGCTGATCCTATTCAATGGAAATCTGAGGATCCTATCTGGGTTGATCAATGGCCCCTTAATGAGGAAAAAATTACAGCTGCAGAACAACTGGTGCAGGAACAGTTGGATTGTGGTCATATTGAACCTTCCAATTCACCTTGGAATTCACCAATATTTGTCATTAAGGAAAAATCTGGGAAATGGAGGTTGTTACAAGACCTCAGGAAAGTAAATGAAACAATGGAGCTAATGGGGGCTTTACAACCAGGCTTGCCCTTACCAATGGCTATTCCTCAGAATACTTACAAAATTATTATTGATTTGAAGGACTGTTTTTATACGATTCCTTTGGCACTTCAAGATTGCAAAAGATTTGCCTTTAGTGTGCCATCTGCTAATCACAAAGAATCTAAGGGAAGATATCAATGGCGAGTACTACCACAGGGCATGGCCAACAGTCCAACTTTATGTCAAAAATTTGTAGCCCAAGCATTGAACTCAACCAGAAAGAGATTTTCTAGTGTGTACATAATTAATTGCATGGATGACATTTTATTGGCTTATCCTGATGAAGGACTGTTACTGGCTGCATTTGCTACTATAAAGGAAGGCCTTCAAAGGCAGGGATTAGTAATTATTACAGAAAAAGTACACCAAAACCTCCATATTCTTACTTAGGATATCAATTGCAGAAACATCATTTTACTTGTCAAAAGGTACAGTTGAGAAAGGATAACTTAAAAACCTTAAATGATTTTCAGAAATTATTAGGAGACATTAATTGGATTCATCCTTATCTTAAACTTACTACAGGAGAGTTAAAGCCATTGTTTGATATTCTTAGAGGAGATCCTGACCCAACTTAGCTTAGGACATTGGCAGATGAAGGTCAAATTGCACTCAGCAGAGTTGAAGAAGCTATTTCTCAACAAAAAGTAGCTTATTGTGACTATACTAAAGAATGGGGTGTATATATACTACCTACACAGCACACCCCTACAGCTGTCTTGTATCAGGAAAAGCCTTTACTGTGGTTGCATTTAGCTGTGCCTCCTCAAAGGGTTCTCACTCCATATCATGAGTCAATTGCCATCCTTATACGTATGGCCCGCACTGAGTCTTGTCAACTGTTAGGAAAAGAGCCACATTTTATTTGTCTACTTACTCTAAACAGCAGCTAGATTGGTTGTTTCAGCATAGTGACTCTTGGGCTATATCGCTGGCTAAATATAAGGGTAAGCTCCATAAACACTATCCCAAAGACAAATTATTACAATTTGCTAGTATTCATCAATTCATTTTTCCCACAAGGGTAGCCAAGGACCCTCTGCCTAATGCAACATTGATTTTTACTGATGGGTCCTCTAATGGTACTGCAGCCTACACTATCAATGGAGTCATTACCTCTTGGCAAACAGGTGGCCATTCAGCTCAGGAGGTCGAATTAAACACTGTACTCATAGCTACAACCAAAGTGGGTACCAGAGAATGTAACTTATATTCAGATAGTCAGTATGTGGTAAGAGCACCACAATTGATTGAGACAGTATCATTTATTGGGACTAGTAATTCTACTGTACAAGGACTATTTCAAGCCATTCAAAAAGAAATCAGATACAGAGATCATAAATGCTATTTTGGTCATATTCGTGCTCATTCTGGATTACCTGGTCCTCTAACATCAGGAAATGAAAAAGCAGATGAGGCAACTAGAATATTTTTTACTCAAGAACAGTTAGCTGAACAATCTCATGCCTTACATCATCAAAATAGTAATAGTCTTTGACTTCAATTTAAGATTACCCGTGAAGCTGATAGACAAATAGTCTGGCAATGTCCCATCTGCCCTACCACTTTGTCTGTACCACATCTAGGTGATAATCCTAGAGGCATTCTCCCTAATCACTTGTGGCTGATGGATGTTACTCACATAGCTAACTTTGGCAAACTTAAATATGTTCATGTCACCGTGAATACTTATTCTGGTTTCCTCATGGCCTCCCCACAATCTGGAGAAGCTACTAAACATTGTATTGCATCATTGTCTTAATTGTTTTGAAGTCATGGGGCAGCCCAAAATTATAAAAACAGACAATGGCCAAGGATATACTTGGAAAATTTTCAGCAGTTTTGTTCCCAATTAGGTATTCAACATAGAACAGGTATTCCTTATAACCTTCAAGGAGAAGGCATAGTAGAAAGGGCTCATAGCACCTTAAAACATCAACTGCAAAAAATAAACTAGGGGGAGTTATACTGTCTGACACCTCAGAATTATCTATGTCATGCTTTGTTTATTTTAATTTTTTTTTAATTCTGGATACTTAAGGATATTCTGCAGCACAGAGATTCTGGCATCCCAGAGAAAAATCCCCTCATGCACTTGTAAAATAGAAGGATCCTTTTACAGGTCAATGGTATGGACCCAATCCTGTACTAATCTGGGGATGAGGGCATGTTTGTGTTTTCCCCCAGAATTCCGAAGATGCGCGGTGGCTCCCGGAGAGGCTGGTGCACCAGACGGGAACAATCATTAGAGAAAAGAATACAGAAGATGCAGATTGATGATGAGGATGAACTACACCCAGGTACCTCCACTACCCAGAGGGCGAATATCCTGACTTGGGGACAGATGAAGAGACTAACTCAAGAAGCACAGCGAGTAGGGGCTTCGACAGGGGACTGTCCTACCCCAACAACTGTGTTGTTGGCAATGATGACATTATTATCCATGCAGTCATCCTTGGTGGAGGCCACTGTCTATTGGACTTATGTTCCTGATCCACCTATGTTGCACCAAGTGGGATGGGGGGAAAAATGGTTCCCGTTTATACTAACTGTACTTGGGCTATGGGAGGTTCCTCTAGTACTCATATCTCAACTGTATACCCCGGTAATTTTTCTTATCAAGGTCAGTCCTCTGAACTTCTCATTTGCTTTTCCAGACAAGAGGGAGTACCAGGATGTATCTTTGTGAATACAACTATGAAAACTTCTAATATTCACAGAATTTACTTTGATGTTGTGGTGAATGGATCTACATAAAGAGCCTTTGGAGGAGAAAATATTGTCAGATGGACAATAACTATGCTCGGATTGGCAGATGTTAACACTTCTGATAGTTCCCAAGGAATGCCTCCAACTTTAAGTATTTGTGAGCCAGAAACGAAGAATCATACCAGTCAACCTAAATGGACTCTATGCAGAGGTGGAACAGGTACCTCCCTGCCCATCAGTGGTGACTCTGGATCATTAATAGATTGGAGCCCATACAGAAGGAATTTAACTGGAATTCCGGTTGGTACTACACATTCATCAATTACTGAAGAACTGTGGACAATGGGAAAGGGGGGATGGCAAACTGAGTTATGGAGATTGGTTTGAGCCATGGGGGATAATGACACCATTCAAGATGATATAGCGCTTTTTAGCGCAATCACAATTCAGTACAAAGAGATGCAAGCATGTGTTCCTGAACGTTTTGCATTATTGATTGGGACTATTATTATTACTAAATCAGAAAATGAATACTTATTAGAATGTTTAAACTGTAAACTTACAAATTGTATCTCCAGAGTTGGTCATGACTTAAAGGTGGCAATTGGTCATCAACCTTCTTTTGTAATGATCCCAGTTAATGTATTAAGACCATGGTTTGATGACAAGGGGTTACAGGTAACAAAAGAGATTAGAGGGCTTCTTGATCACCCTAGAAGATTTATAGGGTTGCTTATAGCTAGAATTACTGCACTTATTACCTTAATTGCTACTGCAACTACTGCAGCAATTGCTCTATCTCCATTTGTAGAGACTGCTCATTATGTAAATAGTCTTCAAAAAATGTGTCCCAAGCTTTAGGAACTCAAGAAAGTATAGACTGAAAACTAGAAGAGAAGTTAAATGTTTTATTTGATATAGTAAATGTTTTGGGCGATGACTTACAAGGTCTAAACATTAAACTAACTCTAGATTGTCATGCTAGTTTTAAATGGATTTGTATTACCCAGAAGACTTATAATGAGAGTGAACATTGCTGGGAAAAGATAAAAAGGCATTTGGAAGGCATTTGACTTGATGCAAATGCATCTTTAGACATTCTGCAACTGCATAGTGAAATTATCTTCATGCAACAAGCAAAACCGGTCGATTCTTGCTGGGCTGAGATAGCTAGTAACTTTGCTAATAACTTACTTTCTCAAGTACCTTCCATTACCAGTTGCAAACATACTTTGATGCTTGTGTTTCTGACAATGGGCATAGTTCTGTTCATGTTAGTGTGCTTTCCATGCTTATTGAAATTATTACTTAGGGATATAAAGTTAGCTCATACTAAGCTTCATGAATTGAAATTAATCACTCATAGTCATATTAATACTCATGTTTAATTGGTAGAGAAGGGGGAGATGTTGGGAGCTGAACTGAATGCATGGGACCCATAAGAGCGTAGCTTTCTGAATGCTGACCTGAATGCAGGGGTCTCATATGAGCGTAGCCTTTATGGCTGACCTGAGTGCAGGGGTCTCATGTGGGCATAGCTCTCTAAGTCCCCTCTTCACTATTAATTAAACTTATTGACTGCTGACCTTCTGTTTAAGCGCTTGTTTAGAAATACCTTAGGACAGTCAAGAGACTACTATTGCCTAATATCACAGGACAGTCAAGAGACTGCTGACACCCGGTCTAGAGTCTGCTTATACTCTGAGAACTAGATATGGGCATGTGGGGTATGAGGAAGTTGGCAGGGTGAGAAGTTGAGGAGAAACAGTGTGTGCTTAAATTGCTGAGCTTGCCAAAATCATGTATACAGTAACTTCCTTAATTAGGCTGGATATATATGAGCTTTACAATAAACTTGGGGCTGCAGTCTTGAACTGTAGTCCTCCTGACCCCACCTTTTGCCTCTTGTCTTTTTCTTAGCCTCACCCTCTCATTCAGGGACCCATGTAGTGCCAGCAGGTAACGACAGTCACTGCTAGGAAAGAATATAGAAATGTTCTTGTACACTGCGGTAAAAACCCAGAACCAGAGCTACAAGCACACTATAGTAATGTGGGAACACACTGAGAAATAACTGACAGGAGCAGGAAATTGAGAAAAAACCTTGGCAAACTAGTACAAATCACATCTCACTTTCAGCAGAGTGCAGAATGGAGTGTACTGATTCGGTAAGTCTCTGAAATTGAGCAGTAAGCATACCACAGCACAGTGTTAGAAAATAGGAGGAGATGCTTGAAAAGAAGCAGTTACTTCCACCCTATAGTTTCCAAACAAGTGAAAATCGTTTTCTGGAACATGAGAAAACATGTAGAAATGTGTTTATACATTAAGGGGAAATGCCTTACATAGAGGAGTTATCACAACTTAGCACAGGATTAGAAGCTTTAAGAATTCACTTGAAAAAAAAGTAAACGTAATAAACATGAGGAAAGCTGCTGGCAAACACCTGTTAAGACCCCGAAAGAGTGCAGAAGGGTGTACACTACAATCTTAGACTCTATTGGGAATTCTGTTACTAGGAACAGTGCCCTGGAGAAAGTAGTTAGGATGAAGGAAAATCACTTTACCGTGTGAGGAAGGCATATGGAAAGTTCTCTGGTACAATAACGAGAAAATACCTAAAATAAAGCAGTAAGTACACCATGGCATTGTGATGAAACACTGAGAATTCACTGAAATGAGCACGAAATGGAGTGAATA
>PVJC01049310.1:0-11995 GCA_004026665.1 Murina feae | reverse complement strand
TCTTTCTTCTGAGTCGGGATTTGTGAAAAATGAGAGAAAGAGAAGTGCCTGCAGTGCCATTAATTTCAGTAGAGATCATTCAAGGGTCCCCATGGGGCTGAGCAGGGCCAAGAAGGTGTCAGGTGGGGAGCCACCTCACTTGCAGGATGAATGGAAGCTTCTCACATCACCACTTTTTCTACAGGAACTGGAGCTCTGCTACCGAAGCCCTGAGAAACCCCAGCTCTTCACTGAGTTCTACGTTGGTCATTTGGGGTCAGGAATCCGGCTACAGATTAAAAGCAAAAATGATGAGACTGTGGTATGGGAGGCCTTGGTGAAATCAGGTAAAGTCAAGACAAGTCCATAGAGCTCAGTGGTGGGAAACAGAAAGTCAGTAAAAGAGTCTGCCTGTGTGTATGTGTGTGTGTGTGTGTGATCACAATTTGCTGATGAGAAGGAATAGCCCAGGGAAGTGACTTTTTCTAGTTACATAACAGTTGGCATGCCTAGAACTTGAACTCAAGTTAATCTGACTTTAAGCTCCATTCCCTCTCCCATGCACCATGGTGTCTCTACGCTGCCCTTGATTTAACAGATTTTGAAACCCACAGGCATTTGGCAAAGTTTCTCATAATAGATTGGACATGAGATGAGAAAATAATAACTAGACAGTTATATGGTTGTATGAATTAAGCCAGTTATGGCAATAGCACATACATGTAACCTGGATCACTCAGATATTTCAAAGTAGACAAGAGGAAATAAATAATGAACTTTCAGGAAGGATTGCAATTTTGTAGTCTTTTAAACCAGGATCAACACTTCCAAGGTGCAAATCCCCCTAAAAAGCCATTGTAGGAAAAACCAGCCCACGTTCACTGTTGAAGTACAATGAAGCTGCTACTAACAGGCTACCCAGTGCAGAGAAGGAGAATGGTTGTGGCTCAGTCTGGGCTTGGGTGCAATCACAGGTGTGGACTAATCAGCCCCAGCATCAGACCTCGTTTGAATCTCATTCTGACACTTACTTGCTGGGTGATCTTGGGAAAATTACTTAACTCATTTGAGTCTTTTATAAAAGAAGGATTATATTGTCTAAATTGTAGGATTGGTTGGAGAGATTAAATAGATGATGTATGTACATATCTCATGCCATGATCCTTATAAATAGTAGTGATATTGTTATTTTTTCTCATATTAAGTGATCCTCTTCCTCCTCTCAATCTTAATTCTGCTTCTTGGAAGTGAGAGAAGACTCTATCTCCATTCCTGTGAGAAACCCCTTTAGGTACCTGAAGACAGATCACGGCCTATGTTAGGTCTCCTCCTGTGCAAATTAAACATCTCTATTTTCTTCTAACATTCCTTTTATAGTTTGGATTTTATGTCTTTGCCTAGTCAGTCACTTTCCTCAGTAGATATGCCCATATGAGGATGAGTCAGGATGGACTCTAAGGCTGTCCAGTCAGCATGGAAGACATGGAACACTCTCCTTCCTCCATCCAGGTGAACCTGCTGCTTCCAGCACCACAACCAGAGCTCCCCTGTACTTGACTTCCCACACTGTCAGGTCACACTGACCTTCGATCTGCTCAAAACCTCAGGCCATGTCCACAGGGGCTGCTGTGGACTCCCTCTTTCTCTCCTAATGCAAGTAATTTTTTAACCCCTTTTCTTTGTTGTTGTTTCTTTTTCCTACTGAAATTCATCCATTACCCTAGAGCTAAGATTTTCTTGATCTTGATTCTGATATCAAAATTAAGAACAGTGTGAATCTGGAAGCCAAGGACAAAGAGGTAACCTGCTCAAAATAAGGAGATCTCATAGTTGAAGCTGTCTTGTAAGGGACTCAGTTATTTCTCCACCAGGGTTCTATTCAGGCCAAGACTAAATTAAACCATGTCTGCATTGTTGAGAAAGAAATTTCCTTCTCTCTGTCTCTCCGTCTATGATCATGGCTTCTGGGCCTCAGTTTCTCCATATGCATAAGGAAGGAATTCCCCTCCATAATCTCTAAGGACCCTTGCAATGCTTACTCGAAGTTCTATCAGAATTAGTCTGTAGCCACTTCTAGGAATCAAAGAATCTCAGAAGTGAGACATAGGTAGGATTTTAAAGGTGTATCACTTTTGTTAATAACTACCACTGATACTGATGCTTATTCCTATCTGTTTTCCTACAGGAGACCTCAGACCTGCAGCTACTCTGGTCTCTCAAGCCCCGACAGGTCAGTAACAGTGTTGGAGACCACAGGAGCCATGGCAGTTCTGGAGTGTGCTACCTGGTCCTGGGGGGAGGGAGGAGAGAAACGAGGGAATTCTTCACACATCACAAGGGGTTGGTCCTTGAAGAGTGGTGTGTGCCCCAGAGCAGAGTCCTTTCCCATCCCCCTTATTTCTGTCCATGGAGGCCCTGGCACCTTCCATGGGCAAACTAATATGCCTCCATCAGGTATTTGAGGGTAGGCAGAGGTGCCTCTCTGGTGGTCCAATGTTTTCATAGGTTGGGGAGGAGCCATGGATGCAGATCATGTGAGTGAAGAACAACAGGTGGGCATCAGATGTAGAAGCTTTGTTGTCAGCCTCACCTTCTCCCCCCGATGCCCCAGACTTGCTGCACTTTGTGGACCAACATCGGAGACAGCTGGTGACCCGAGTGACATCGGTGGATGCAGTCCTAGACACGCTGCATGGACAGGTGCTGAGCGAGGAGCAGTATGAAAGGGTGCGGGCTGAGCCCACCAATCCTGACAAGATGAGGAAGCTGTTCAGCTTCAGCCAGTCCTGGGACTCGGCCTGCAAAGATCAGCTCTACCAAGCCCTGCAGGAGACCCATCCTCACCTAATTGAGGAACTCTGGAAGAAGTGACGCAGTGGAGGAGACTAGGCGAGCTAATGACAAGCTCAACAGCTGAAGTCTGAACACCTGCTTCTGATTCCTGATTCTGACTGTCCAGGCTTTGGGTCTAGGTTTCTACAAGTCTAAACACATTGCCATTGCCCAGCTGGAGGTGCTTAGTTGGTCGAGTGTCCTCTTCTTGTGCACCAAAGGGTTGTTGGTTTGATTCCTGGTCAGAGCGCATACCTGGGTGCAAGCTTAGAAGGCAACTGATTTATGTTTCTCTCTCACATCTTTTGTTTCTCTGTGTGTGTGTGTGTGTGTGTGTGTGTTTCTCTCTCTCTGTCTCTCCCTCCTTCCTTCCCTCCCTTCCTCCCCACTTCCTCTCTAACCATGTCCTCAGTGAGGCTAAATAAATAAACAAACACATTGCCATTTGAGTTGCTTTCTTGCTCTCAAGTTATGTGGCATTGATAATACCTTTGCTGGGCATTATATGTCCATGCTCAGTGATGCCACATGGGCTCCCAGACTGCCTCCTCATTATTAGGGACCAGTAGATATTTGTCTATCATAATACTACATTTTTCATACCATAATACTACATTTTTCATATCAATACTACATTTGTATATCATGCTACTACACTATAGTAAGGCAGAGTACTGGGTAGACAGAGGGCCTAATATTGAGAAAATATTAGGGAGACAATATTGTGGGAGACATTAGATTTAGACTGTACAGTGTATTGACTTTGAGACAATACAGAGGGCAACACAGGAAGCCATAAGTTTTTTTAAATAAATCTTTATTGTTCAGATTATTACAGATGTTCCTCTTTTTTTCCCCCATAGCTCCCCTCCACCCGGTTCCCACCCCACCCCATGCCCTTACCCACCCCCCACCCCCACTACTGTCCTCATCCATAGGTGTAAGATTTTTGTTCATTCTCTTCCCGAACCCCCACACATCCCTTTCCCCCCGAGATTTGTCAGTCCATTCCCTTTCTATGCCCCTGATTCTATTATATTCACCAGTTTATTCTGTTCATCAGCTTTTTTATTCACTTGATTTTTAGATTCACTTGTTATAGATATGTTTTGTTGTCACTTTGTTGTTCATAATTTCTATCTTTACCTTTTTCTTCTTCTTCCTCTTCTTAAAGAATATCCTTCAGCATTTCATATAATACTGGTTTGGTGGTGATGAACTCTTTTAGCTTTTTCTTGTCTGTGAAGCTCTTTATCTGACCTTCAATTCTAAATGATAGCCTTGCTGGGTAGAGTAATCTTGGTTGTAGGTTCCTGCTATTCATCACTTGGAATATTTCTTGCCAGTCCCTTCTGGCCTGCAAAGTTTCTGTTGAGAAATCAACTGACAGTCGTATGGGTGCTCCCTTGTAGGTAACTAACTGCTTTTCTCTTGCTGCTTTAACATTCTCTCTTTGTCTTTTGCCCTTGGCATTTTAATTATGATGTGTCTTTGTGTGGTCCTCTTTGGATTCCTCTTGTTTGGGGTCCTCTGCACTTCCTGGACTTGTAAGTCTATTTCTTTCACCAGGTAGGGGAAGTTTTCTGTCATTATTTCTTCAGATAGGTTTTCAATATCTTGCTCTCTCTCTTCTTCTGGCATCCCCATAATTTGGATGTTAGTATGCTTGAAGTTGTCCCAGATGCTCCTTACACTGTCTTCATATTTTGGATTTTTTTTCTTTTTGCTTTTCTGGTTGGGTGTTTTTTGCTTCTTCATATGTCAAATCTTTGCCTTGATTCTTGAGATCCTCTAGTCTGCTATTGGATTTCTGTATATTATTCTTTATTTCAGTCAGTATATTAATTTCTGATTGGTCTTAATTTCTGATTGGTCTTTTTTCATATCCTTGAGGGTCTCACTAAATTTCTCAGAGGTTTCTAGAAGAATCTTATAACCATGGTTTTGAACTCTATATCCAGTATTTTGCTTTCATCCATTTCTTTCATTTGTGACTTGTTTCTTTGTCTCCGAATTTTGGCTGCTTTCCTCTGTTGATAGAGTGTCCTTGTGTGGTAAGTGTCCTATCAGGCCCAATGGCTCAGCCTCCCCAATCACCTGAGGTGGACACCCTTGTGCACCCTTTTGTGGGCTGGGTGCACCGTCCTGTTGTAGTTAAGCCTTGATTGATGTTGGTATCACTGGGAGGAATTGACCTCCAAGCCAATTGGATGTGAAGACCAGATGTGTCTACAATGGAAGAACTGCTGTGCTGGAGACACCCTTATGGGGCAGGACTTGTTTCAGTGAGGCTTTGGTGCTCACTGAGTCTGTCCCTTGAGTGTGTCGCTTATGGATGTGAAGAATTGCAATCTGTTATGGTCTCACACTGACCACTGGGTACACTGGCTCTTGGATCTCCAAGAGGTGCAAAGTCAGCCACTGCCTGAAGCCACCCAGCAGGAGCTACAGAGTGATCTGCAGATTCCTCCTCTTTGGGGTTTGAAAGTGCCCAGATGAGGCCCCGCTGTGAAGCAAGGCCAACTGCTGCTGCTGAGCCTTGGGCCTTCTTTTGGAAGCTTTGGAGCTCTCTGACCCAGCTGCAGTTTGTTAGGTTTTATGCTGTGAAAGGATAAGCCATTCCTATGCAAAAGCTGCAGTGCACAGCTTGGGTGGTGTTATAAATTGGGTGGGCGGGGTCTCTGGGACCACCAGGGTGGAGCAAACAGCAATGGTTGCCAGTCAGCCCTGGATCAGAGAGATCCCCGCGTCTCTGCATTCCCCACACAGGAACAATGATCACTGCGAGCACCTCTGAGAGAAAGCGGCCCTCATGTTCCGGCCTGATGCCAGAAGATCCAGTTTCTCCCCATATGAGGCTGGGTCCCCAGAATCTCTCCCGGAACTGGAGTTCAGAGCAATCAGGAGCTTGTATTTCCCTCCCAATTGAAAAAACAACAACAACAGTACACCCAGTTGCCAGCCCGTTTTGCATGCTCCTCTGCACCTCCACACCTCCTACCAGTTTCAATGCACTTTTTTTCTTTCCTTCTAGTTGTAGAACTTCCACTCAGCCAGCTTTCCCATAGTTTTGGATGATCGATGTTTTGTCTTTTAGTTGTAGTTTTGATGTGGTTGTGAGAGGCAACAAGTACAGGTGTCTACCTATGCCTCCATCTTGTTCTCCAAAAGCCATAAGTTCTAATGGAAAGACAAGGGTAGACTATTGCACAGGCCTGCTATTGGAAAAGAGGGAGGCAGGAGCAGGAAAGGATGAGCCCAGATAGTGATGGGTCAATAAAAGGCAGAGAAGAGCCAGGAGGAAGGATTCTGGGTGCTGCAGGGCCAGCCCCTACTAATTAGAGCCTGAGTGTCAGCAGCCATGCCCTCTGCACCCCTAGAATTTCCCTATAACCTTGTTCCCATGACACCTCACCCCCTTCAGAACAAGCCTGGGAAGGCAGGTCCAACCCAGGCAGGGACCCTGCCTTTGGTCAAGGGAGGAAGGTGCTCGGTCCTCCCTGATGGGCAGCTTCAGCCCTGGAGCATGCAAAAAACTGAGCTCAGGGCTGGTCAATGTGCAGAGAGTATGGCTTTATTGCTCTGGCTCCCACAAGACAATCTCCTCACCACACAGTGTCATCTGGATACAAACCTGGCAACACCAACACAGCCTCTAGCCTCTAACTGGGTGTGCATCTGTTAATGATTGCACCAGCACAATTAACGTGATCCCCTCATGTCCACTCCGTCAAAACCAATGACTACATTCCCACTATTTCCCCGGATAGCACCCTGCATCATCAGTGCACCCTCAGGACCTACTACAACAGCAGGCTCAGGGCAGACACTGAACCAATGTTTGCTGAATAAGCAAAGAATGAATTCTCAAGTGACAATGCTCTTTTACACGTTGTGTAGGTTGTCCCCTGTGGGAAGCCTGCACGGCCATGGCATACTCAGCCCCAGGGCACCTTATGTGCCATGGCAGCTCAGCCTGGTTCAGTGACCCTGAGTTGAGGTGATGAAAGGCTTAGAAAAGACAGACATGAGAACGAAAGCTGGGTCTCGGTGGGACGCTGCCCCCCTGATGGGCAGAGCCCGCGCCCACAAGCTGTGTATTTTACACCAGAGCTACTTTAGCTCTTGGATTTCATCATCCAGGCTCCTCCCAACACCGGTAAAATGTTTCCCCACACAGCCTGCGAGGACCCCAGCCAGGACCCCCACCTGCGAAGCCTGCAAGCAATCTATGGGCCTGCGTCCCAGGAGGTCTGCAGCCTCTGGTCCCGCCCTTCAGGACTCAGTGAGGAGCGTCCCTTCCTGGCAGGACAGCTCCTTGGGCGACGGGGTCTATGCTCAGCTCACCAGCGAGGGTTGTGGCTGCAGCAACAAAGCCTAAAGCAGGAAGTACGCACAGTTCCATGGGGACAGGGCGCTCCTCCCTGACAAAGGCCGCACACTGTGCCCTGCACTCCTGCAAAGTCCCTGAGCCCTCAGACCCCCCAGCTCCCGCGCTCAAAGACCTATCAGTGCAGCCCCGGGCACAGCTGCCTCCTCCTGGGCAATGCCCAGCCTGGGCCAAGGCGTCCACCCTCTCCACAGGCCTCTCTGGAAGGCTGTGGACAGTGGTTGGCTCATCCCTTACAAAACAGTCTGGCGGCTGTGCTCGCCCTAAACGCACAATAACAGGTTCCCTGCGCGTGCCCGATGGGTCCGGGGACGTTATCCTATTATAGACGGGACCTAAATGTTGGGATCTAATATAGGTCCTAAATATTGGGATCTAACTGCTCTCTCGTCTAACGTTCAGGTGCAAATATAGACCCTTATTTTATTAATGGCAGCTGCTTCGACATTCCTGCTGATGGACCAAGGTAGTGAAAAGCGAAGAAGAAAAGAAACATAAAGACTAAAGCTCGGAAGTCGGGAGCGGGTCGCCGCGCTTGCGTCCTTCCCTGACTCTGGGCGGGGCCCTCGGGTCCGGCGCGTGGGGAATGCAGTGACACAGTTTGGTGTGGGTTGTGTTTTTGTTGTTGTTTTGTTTTGTTTTGTTTTTTTTCATGTTTCTGCGGGGCTGTTGCTTAGTTGCGCGCATATCTGGTTCCAAGGAGAAGACTGGGAGGGGCAGCGGGGCTGAAGAACTGGGCACCGGCCGGGGTGGCAGCCCTGGGAGCTGCACTTCAAAGCGGCGTCGCGGGAACCCGTAACCGGGGGTTGGGGTGGGGGTTTGGGGGGCGGGGGTGGAGCTGGCCGCAGAGGAGCAGGAGGCGGGCGAGGTTAGAAAGTCCTGGGAAGTCGAGGTCTTCCTAAGAACGCGAGCGGCGTGCGGGCGCAGGCGGACCTTCCGTGGGGTTGGGAGGTGGAGGCGGCGTCTCGGAGCTGCGATGCGGTGGGGCCTTGAAGGTAATGGCACAATAATGCAGTGATTCTTCATCTTTGGGGGAGTAGTGACTCCCTTAAAAATGTTATAAAAGCTATGAGCCATCAGAAAAACAAAACGAAATAAGTTATGAGCCATCTCACAGAAGACTTACATGTTATTTTCTTTAAAAAAGCTAAAGCGCGCGCAGCGCGTCTCCCAGACACAAAGTGCGAGCTCTTCTTTTCTGTTCTCAACCCACTTCAGCCCCACCGGCCCTGCGCCCCCCGTGCCCCGCACCCCTTCTCCCCCCTCCCCCCCCTCCCCGCCCGGTCACTCAGGCACGCTGTGCAGAGATACAGGTGAACACACAGGCGATGATGGAGAAGACACGGCCGCGCAGGTAAAAATGGAGAGGTTCGGGGGAATGGCCCCGTCGGGGCGCTCCTCCTCGGTCAGGGGTCCTCTAACCCAGGCGCTGCTTGTCCTGGATCCTCCTCCTGTCTCCGGCTTGTGGCTGATGTTGGCTCCCCGCAGGTTCCAACCGCAGGGAGCTCCAGGGCCCGCGTCTGGGAGGTCTCTGGGAGAAACCTAGTTTGTTTTCATGGCAACCGGACGCGGAGCTCTGGGAATGCGAGCTGGGGGCCAGGGGGGCGGAGCAGAGGGCCAGCCGGGATCCCAGCTGCGCGCAGGGCTTCCCCAAGATTTTATTTCTCCTTTTAAAAGAAACAATTATTGTGGGGGTCTGTTGTTTTCTTTAACTTAATACATGAAAAAACTTATACATAATATATGTGGAAAATGGAAGTGTGAAGCCAATAGAAGCAAAATCTGTGACAAAATAAAGGCTCCCACAGGCCCAAGACCCAGAGACATGGCCAAGGATTGGCTGCTTTCCTTCCCTTCTTCCTTTTCCCATCTCCTTACATCCACATCTGTATCTGTATCTGAACTTTCTGTGCCCCTCAACTGAACCATCCTCCCACCCTCTTGGCATCCACCAGGCCTTTCTCTGGCTTCCATCGGTGCTGCCTCAGACTGCTGGCACCACCATCTCCTGGCACCTCCCCTACACTCAGGCTTCCAAGGCTGGTTGGAATGTAGGGAGAACAACACTAGGACTTATTTGAGTCCCAGTGGGTTGGAGGGGTGCACTGGCAAGCCCTGCCAGGTGCTGCAGACCCAACTCCAACTGTCATCAGGGAACCCCCCACCTCCTGCAACGGAAAGGCTCGGGCGGGGAGCAGGATGAGTATACCGAGACAATATCTCCAGGGTGCTGTCTCTCTTCATCTTACAGAACTGTCCGGGACTTCTTGCAGGGCCAGAGCCTACCACATAATGGTGAGTACTCAGGCAATATTTATTCAATAAATGATGCAACAAGTGAATGGCTGTTGGTATTGATACTGTTGTAATAACTTGGTTATTCGTTAACAGGAAAGTAGTAAAGGGAAGGCCACATAACACAGGCATGCCATTAGTGCCAGAAAGCTGCAGTTAACATTCTCCAGGTCTGTTCACTGCAGGTCGATGGGAGAAAGGACTGGACAATAGACGCATGCCCAGTGAGGTGGGGTGAGGTGGGAAAGTGATTGCCAGTCAGTCACACCTGGGAACCGAGTAGTGGCCAGAAAGGGTATGGTCACTGCAAGGGGGTGAAATCACAGATACATAAACTCCTAAACAAAGGAGCTTTCTCTCTCTCTCTCTCTCTCTCTCTCTCTCTCTCTCTCTCTCTCTCGGCTCTCTTATGCTGGGCTCCTGGCTCTCTTGTTGCGGGGGGATGAGGGACATGCTCCCCTGCATCTGCCCACATGGCCCCACAGCCATGTGGACCCCACATGCAATAGACTGATGGACCGGAATTAGCTGAATGCTGTGCCAGATTCAACTCCACCATGGAACAAATGCTTTGCTTCTAGTTCTGCTGAAGCCCCAGCTGCACATTTCCCAGGACCGGGTTAGGGGAAATGGGACTTTTCAAGCCGAGGGATAGAACTGTACACAGATAAAAATCACTCATTCTTTCATGTGAGTCTTAAAAAACTTTTTCTCAAGATGTTGTAAGAGCTCCACTTCCATTAGCAATGAAGAAATTCCACCCATGCAATTCTCTGATAACAGTATCAGCAAGCTCACATTCTCACAGCTTAGCAACTCCAGCTATAAGAGCTTCTGGTTGGCTAAGAAGTACAAAATGCGTAACCCTTGCCCAGCTGGTGTGGCTTAGTGGTTGAGCATCGACTCTTGAACCAATCGTCCCCAGTTCAATTCTGGCCAGGGCACATGCCCAGGGGGCATGCAGGAGGCAGCCCATCAATGTCTCTCATTGATGTGTCTGTCTTTCTGTCCCTCTCCTTTCCTCTCTAAAAAACAAAGTTAATAAAACATTTTTTTTAAATATAGAACCCTCATACACTGCTGTTGGGAATGTAAAATGGTGCAGCTACTTTGGGAAACAGTTTGGCAGTTGTATAAAAAGTTAAATGTGCACCGACCACATGACCCAGGAATCCCATTCCCAGGTTTCCATCCAACAGAAGTGAAAACATATGTCCACACTGAGACTTGTTCATGAAAGTCCATAGCAGGATTATTCGCAATAGCCCCAAATTTAAAACCATTTAAATGTTCATTAAATGGCTAATAGAAAAACAAAATGTGATTTATCTACACAGACGGTGGGGGTGGGAGGGTGGGAGGCGAAGGAGGTGGGAAGGGAATGTCAGCCTTATACCACCTTCAAAATCATTTGGTCTGGCCCTGCCAAGGCATTAGGGGTGAGTTAGTTAAATGTTTGACCAAATATTGCAGGCTAATAATTTTGTATGGCCTACAGGTGATGTTATAAATATCAAAATGGCTTTTGGCAGAAAAAAGGTCCCCCACCCCTGCTCTAGAGGAACAGCCTTGCTGATCAGCTATTTTGAGCCAGAACTCACCCATGTGGCTGGCTACTTTTCTGCACTTGAATATTAAATGAAAGCACTTCAATAAAGGTGAAGGTACTTTATCTTATCACAGCTTACATTTTCATTAGGAGCAGTCCAATGATTTACGTCATGAAGCCTCCATAAAAACCCAAAAGGAGTTTGGAAAGCTTCCAGGTTGGGTAACCAGAACCCTTCCACCATGCACGCCCCAACTCTATGGGGATAAGTCCTCTGAAACCTCACCTTGTGTATCTTTCATCTGGCCACAGATCATATATCCTTTGAAATAAAGTGATAATCTAGTGAATAAAGGTCTCCTGAGTTTGTGAGCCATTCTAGCGAGGTAATGAAATCCAAGGAGGGGGTCATTGGAACCTCTGAGTTACAGCCAGTCAGCCAGCACAGGTAACAACCTACCCTTGTCATTGGCATTTGAAGGGCCGTCTTTGCAGGGCTGAGCCCTTCACCTGTGTAATCTGATGCTATCTCTGGGTAGATAGTGTCCGATTGAGTTGAATTATAGGATATCCAGGTGGTGCCCTATACAATTGCTTGGGGGTGTGGGGAAAACCCTCATCAGAATCGAGTGCAGAACCTCTTGCATAGTATTTCCTTATAATTCTTTTTTATTTAAGATTGGTAGTAATGGCTACTCTTTCCATTAATACCATGCCAAACTGTCTCCCAAACTGGCCCTGTCACTGCAGCCAACTGTATGAGGAAAGTCTATTCGGGGGTGTATAGTTGGGAACAGGCATATTTTAAGGGAGAATAAATAATAAATACAAGGGAAAGCTTAGGAGCAGGCATTTAGGGAAACTGATTAATTATCCTGATTAATGGGGCCAATCAGGTCTCAGCCATTGTCTCAATAACAGTCTACATCCTTATGAATATCTTAATATTC
>PVJC01049309.1:0-12221 GCA_004026665.1 Murina feae | reverse complement strand
AGAGGGGGTGCCTGCTCCAAGCCTCCACGGTGTGCCTGGGGGCAGGCCCCCAGCAGGTAGACACACACAGGAGGACTGCTCCGAGCCTCAGATGCGGCTGGGGGCAGGTTCCCAGTGGCCACACACACATATACACACACACACAGAAGGCGCCTGGCAGACTGGGGCCATCATAGGACATCCACTGAGGGGTCCCAGACTGTGAGAGGGCACAGGCCAGGCTGAGGGACTCCCTCCACCCCGAGTGCACAAATTTTTGTGCACCGGGCCCCTAGTTACATATAAAAAACTGGATAATGAAGAGTAGAAAATGTTATTCTCAGTGAGACACATTAAAATGAATTAAAGATGCGCCTTAATTTTTATTTATTTTAATTTGCGGGAAACGAGTAAACTCGTCATATCGCTTTTTATACCAAAGCGCGGGAGACGAGTTTTTTCCAAAAACGATGAGTAGAGACAGATTCTATCAAATATGGAGGGCCTGGAATTTCAACAACGAAAATGTGCAAGACAGCTCAGATAGACTTTGCAAAGTCAGACCATTATTGGATTTCTTTCTTCCCGTTATGACATGATTTGGCAGGAAAATGCCTGATTACAAAGTGTTAAATATTTTTTTATTGATTTCAGAGAGGAAAGGAGAAAGGGGAGAGAGAGATATAAACATCAATGATGAGAGAGAATTAGTGATTGGCTGCTTCTGCCCCACTCTGGGAATAGAGCCTACAATGCCCCAATAGAGCATATGCCCTGTTGGGGAATCGAACCATGACTTCTTAGTTCATAGGTTGATCTTCAACCACTGAGCAGGTTTTTCTTATTTTTTAATAGTGATATGGCAAAGAAAATTTTAGTTCAAAAATAGCCTTTGAAACAAATAGGGTTGCAGTATTAGATTGTGCACATTAGTATATGGACAGGCTGTTCTGGATCTAATTAGTTAACTAAATGAAGACAGATTACCTGGGCTGCAGGATACCTTTCTTAAAATTGGAAAGAAAATCTTTTGGGCTATAGTATCTCCATTTATAGGGCTGCAAGATAAAATTCAGGATGCTCAGTAAGATCTAATTTCAGGTAAACATCATACAGCTTTTAAAAATATAGATATGCTCCATAAAATATTTGGAGCATATTCATACTAAAATACATTCATTCTTAATTTAAAATTTAACTGGGTTTATTTTCACCTATCCAATCTGGTACATGACACTTTGCCAATCTTGTACAATTATAAGCCTTAAAGAAGGTACCATTTAACAATGTAGTCCTAATTTTACACACTCACTTTTGGAATTTTCAAAAATAAAAATGATCAAGGAATACTTAAGTAAGCACAAATTTTTTGAATGCTTACTTGTATAGTTCTGTGTTAAGCTATGTTAGTAAATAAAGGTTCTGTCTTCATCAAGGATATGCAAGTGAAGCACAGGTAGATGATTATAACAAACTTGACTAATATTTTTAATTTGATGTAAAATTGCATATAAAGAGGCAACTGTTTCATGTTTTTGATATAGACTTTCAAGAAACATTCAGTAAATGTCCACTGTAAAGGCTGTCTAAATAAAACTACCTGTCAGAAGCTAGTGGTGAATATCTTACAAAGAGGAATCAAATAGAAAAGATAAATAGATACTTCTCTGGCAAGCAAAAGCATCAACAAAGAAGTTCACCAAAGATAATGATTTGGCCAGTTCACTTAGCATTTGTATGGACTGTTAGAGCAGCAGTTCTCAACCTGTGGGTCGCTACTCCTTTGGCGATCGAATGACCCTTTCACAGGGGTTGCCTAAGACCATCCTGCATAGCAGATATTTACATTATGATTCATAACAGTAGCAACATTACAGTTATGAAAACAATTTATGGTTGGGTCACAACATGAAGAACTGTATTTAAAGGGACAGAGGGTTGAGAACCACAGTGTTAAAGGAAATGTACAATAAAATTTTCAACTTGGATTGAAATGTCAAACCGATGAGGATGAGCAACATATTTTCAGGATACTATGAGAGTAATCAAACATTGGTAAATGGCCCTAGCAGATTTGGCTCAGCACTTAGTGACAGCCCAATGACTGAAGGATTGTGGGTTTGATTCCTGTCAAGGGCATGTACCTTGGTTGCAGGCTTGATCCCTGGCCTTGGTTGGGGTGCATATGGGAGACAACTAACCCAAATGTTACATCATCGATGTTTCTCTCTCTATGTCTCTCTCCTTCCATTTCACTCTCTCTAAAAATCAATGGAAAAAAATATCCTTGGGTGAAGTTTAAAAAGAACATTTCAAATGCAATGTCTTATATTAACAGACTTAAACTATATTTTTAGGTAAGTAATCTCAAACTACTTGTTTTGCAATGTTATTGGGGAGAAGTAATTTTGGTTCCCTATGGAAAAGAAAAAAATCAAACCTCTGTGCTACTATGACCAGAAATGTCCAACAGAAGTTTTACTAACATAAGGCAAATTATTACAAAGAAAATTAAAAAAAATAATTCTATAGTTAGATTAACTCATAGTACATTTATATTTCGATTTGAATTCAGGCCAATGCATATAAAGAAAGATTTAATAAAATTTGAGTTTGCCCAAGAAATTGGGAATGGTCCAAGAATAGAACATTGTTGTTGCAAACAACAGGATTTCCTTCTTTTTTAAGACTAATATTCCATTTAACTTTTTTTTATCTATTCATCTCTTCATAGACATTTAGGTTGTTTCCATGTCTTGGCTTTTATGAATAATGCTACAATGAACATGGGATTTCAGATACCCCTTCAAGATCTTGATTTCAATTATTCTGAATATATACCTAGAAGTGGGATTGCTGGGACACATGGTAGTACTATTTTTATATATTTTTTTGAGAAACTTCCATATTATTTTCCACTAGGGGCCCAGTGCACAAAAATGTGTGCACTCAGCGGGGGTCCCTCAGCCTAGCCTGTACTCTCTCACAGTCTGGGACCCTTTGGGGGATGTCCACCTGCTGACATGCCTGGTCAGCCTGGGTGAGGGGCCTAGATTCATTTTCAGGTTGCCTGCAGTGCCTTCAGGGTTTGGGTCCCTACTGGGGTGCCTGTCCAGCCAGGGTGAGGGGCTGAGGTCCGTTTGCAGGCTGCCCACAGCTCCCCTTGACCCAACGTCCCAGCAAAAGCTGGCTGGAATCAGGTGTCTGGGGTTTATTTATCTTCTATAATTGAAACTTTGTTGCCATGAGCAGAGACCCAGCTGGCCTAGGCAGGCAGTTTCCTCCATCGCTGGCTTCCTGTTTGCTTCAGCTCTGTGGCTTCTATAATTGAAACTATGTTGCCTTGAGTGGAGGCCCAGCCAGCCTAGGAAGGCAGTTGCAACAGAAGCCTCCTCTTTGCTCCAGCTTCATGGCTGCTGGCCTCCATCTTGGCTGAGTTAATTTGCATACAGCCGCTCTGATTGGCTGGGGCATGGCTTGGCTGGTGGGCATGGCTTAGGTATCTCGGAGTGATGGTTAATTTCCATAGTACTCTTTTATTAGAGTAGATACTGGCTATACCAATTTGCATTCCCACCAACAGCATATAATGGTTCTCTTTAGTCTTGCCAACACTTGTTATGTATACACTGAGCGGCCAGATTATTATGACCACCTGACGTTTGTAGGCAAATTAGCTATAGGGCCAGTTGCTAGAGGGCCAGACCATTATAAATAGGGAAGCAGGTTGTTTACCATGACAGTAGAAGTGATTTTTTTTCTGAAGATATGGATCAACATATTAGTTTACTGTGATTTAATGGCCTTTGAACGTGGGATATAAAAGAAAAACATGAAAATTAACGATCACTCTGTCACTCTGCCATTCCGCTACACCCACCAGGCAATCAGGAGCAAGTATGAAAATTAACCGAACTAAGATGGTGGCAGCCATGGAGCTGGAGCCAGCAGGAGGCTTGGGTTGCCCTCAGCGATGGAGGAAATCAAGCTTCCCACCTGCCCTGGCTGCCCCTGGGCTCCACTCAAGGCTACAAAGTTTCAATTATAGAAGATAAATAAATCCCTAATACCTGCTTCCAGCCCACCCTGGCCTCCACTCAAGGAAGCACTGAAAAAAAAGAAAAAAAGGAGAAGCTGGGAGCTTGGGTAACCGGGGGGCATGGTCAGCCTGAAAATGACCCTCAGCCCCTCACCCATGCTGGCCACACACTCATAGGGTGAGGGTCCCGCTGGAGGGCTTGGCTAACCTGCAAACAGCCATCAGCCCCTCACCACTCTGGCCAGGCACCCAGTGGGGATCCCCACTCTGAAGGTAATGTGGCCAGCCTGAAAACAATCCTCAGCCTCTCACCCAGGCTGGCCAGGTACTCCAGCAAGATCTGGGACACCCTTCAGGGCAAACCAGCTGGCCCCCGACCCATGTACCAGGCCTCTATCCTATATAATAAAAGGGTAATACGCAAATTGACCCTAACAGCAGAACAACTGGGAATGACTAGTCACTATGACACACACTGACCACCAGGGGGCAGACGCTCAATGCAGGAGCTGCCCCTGGTGGTGAGTGAGCTCCCATAGGGGGAGCTCTGCTCAGCCACAAGCCAGGCTGACGGCTGCTAATATAGCGGTGGTGGTGGGAGCCTCTCCTGCCTCCTCAGCAGCACTAAGGATGTCCGACTGCAGCTTAGGCCTATTCCCTGCTGGCAAGTGGACATCCCCTGAGTGCTCCCAGGCTTCCAGAGGGATGTCTGACTGAAAACTTAGGCCTGATCGCCTGGGGAGTGGACCTAATTATATATTATGACCACCTCACCAGTGCTTCGTTGGGCTACCTTTTGCCTCAATACTGCAGCAATTCTTCTTGGCATTGACTCCACCAGATGTTGAAAGGTGATATGAGGAATCTGGCACCATGCCTGATGAATAGCACTGTCCAGGTCTGTGAGATTTGATGGTTGTGGAACTAGCTGCCTGATGGCTCTTTTAACTTCGTCCCACAAATGCTCAATTGGATTGAGATCTGGTGATTGTGGAGGCCACCTGGGCAAGATAAAATCTCCCTCATGTTCTTGAAACCACTCCTGCACAATTTGAGCACCGTAAATGGTACATTGTCTTGTTGGAAGAAGCCATCTCTATTGGGATACGCCATCAACATGATAGGATGAACCTGATTAGCAACAATACTTAGGTATGTTGTGCTATTCAGACATTGTTCCACATGAATTAAAGGGCCCAAAGCATGCCAGGAAAACGTGCCCCAAACTATAACACTGCCCCCACCAGCTTGAAGGGTTGTATGCATGCATGTGGGGTGCATGCTTTCATGCTGTTTCCGCCAAAATCTCACTCTGTCATCTGCATGATGCAACTGGAAACATGATTCATGGGACCACATGACTTTTTTCCAATGCTCAACTGTCCAATCCTTGTGTTCCTGTGCAAATTGAAGACATTTTATCTTGGTAACTGCAGACAGCAAAGATGTTCGAACAGGCTTTCAGCTTCCATATCCCATATGATGCAGTGTACGGCTAATTTGCCTATAAGCGTCAAGTGGTCATAATATCTGGCCACTCAGTGTATAATGTAATAGTCATCCTTACAGGTATAAGGTGATATGTCATTGTCATTTTGATTTGAATTTCTCTGGAGATTAGATATGTTGAGCATCTTTACAATACATGTTGGTGCCTGGCAAGTGTGCTTCAGTAGTTGAGTGTTGACCTGGAAACTAGGACATCAAAGTTCGATTCCCGGTCAGGTCACATGTCCAGATTGCGGGCCTAATCCCCAGAGCAGGGCTTGCAGAAGGCAGCCTATCAATGATTCTCTCATTATTGATGTTTCTCTCTTTCCCTCTCCCTCTCTGAAATAAAAAAATAAATAAACTTCAAGCAAACAAAAAACAATTATCTGTTGGTAATTTGTATGTCTTTTTTTGAGAAACACCTATTCTGATCCATAGTCCATTTAATAAAAATCGGGTTCTTTGTTGTTGATGGTGGTTTTGTTTGTTTGTTTGTTTGTTTTTCCTATTGAGTTATTCAACTTTTTTACATTTTTTATATTAACCCTTTATTATACATATGATTTGTGATTATTTTCTCCCATTCCATAGGTTGGCTTTTCATTTTATTGATCATATCCTTTGCTGTGCTAAAGCTCTTTTAGATGGTCATAATCCATGTTTGTCTATTTTTGCTTTTGGTGCTGGTGCTTTGGTATCGTACCTAAGAAATCACTGCCAAAGCTAATATCAAGGAGCTTTTTCCCTATGTCTTCTTCCAGGAGTTTTATGGTTTCGGGTCTTACGTTGAGGCTTTACTTTATTTGAGTTGATGTTTAAGTCTGATGTAAAATAAGCATCCAATTTAAAGTTTTTTTTCCTTGCAAGTAGATGTCCAGTTCTCCCATACTTTTTTGAAGGGACTATCCATGCCCCGTATATAATCTTGGCACTAATGTTGATATTCACATTAGTGAAGATTTATTTTTGGGTTCTCTGTTCTCTTCTATTGTTCTGTATGTCTGCACAATATGTTGTCCACTCGGGGGGGGGGTGGTGTGGAGGGGGTCCCTCAGCCAAGCCTGTGCCCTCTCACAGTCTGGGACCCCACCCACTCTGGGCCCGCCACTGCCCCACCCACCCCAGCCACCCGCCCACCTTGACGCCTGAGCAACACCTGCTGGCCTCCATCTTGGCTGAGTTAATTTGCATACAGCCACTCTGATTAGCTAGTGGGCATGACTTGGCTGGTGGGCATGGCTTAGCCATCCTAGAGAAACAGTCAATTTCAATACTATGCTTTTATTAGAGTGTGTATATATATGTATCTTATTGATTTTTTTACAGAGAGGAAGGAAGAGGGACAGAGAGTTAGAAACATCAATGAGAGAGAAACATCAATCAGCTGCCTCCTGCACACTTCCCATCGGGAATGTGTCCACAACCAAGGCACATGCCCTTGACCAGAATTGAACCTGGAAACCTTCCAGTCTGCAGGTAACACTCTATCCACTGAACCAAACAAATTAGGGCTATATGTCTGTTTTTATGTCAATATCATACTGTTTTAATTACTGTGTAAAGTGTTCTAAAATTAGGACTTGTGGGCCATTTGTTCTTTCTCAGGATTGATTTTGGTTATTTGGAGTCCTTTGGGATCCCATACAAATTTTAGAATTGTTTCATTCTGTTTCTGTGAAAAAAATAACTGAGATTTTGATACAGTATTGAATCTATAGATCACTATGGGTCATATGGACATTTTAACAATATTAAGGCTTTCAATCATAAAAAGTAGATGTGCTTACATTTATTTGTGTCTTTTTAAATTTCTTTGATGAGTGATTTCTAGTTTTTAGTGTCTAAACCTTTTACTTCTTTGGTTAAGTTTATTCCTCAGTGTATTATTTGTTATGATACAATTATTGTAAGTGAAATAATTTTCTTCATTTCCTTCTCAGGTTTATTTTTGTTAGTATATCAAGGCAACTGATTTTTATATGTTGATTTTATATTCTGAATTCACTTATTAGTTCTAACAAGTTTTTCTGGTAGAGTCTTTAGGGTTACCTACAGATAATTTTAATTCTTTCTTTGGATTTGGATACATTTATATCTTTTTCTTGCTCAATGTTTCTGGCTAGGACTTCTAGTACTATGTTGAAAAGAAACGGCAAGAGGACACTTCCTTATCTTATTCCTGATTTTTGAGGAAAGTATTTCAACTTTTTACTGGTGAGTATGATGTTACCTATCATATATCCTCTATTATGATGACATAATTTAATTCTAGTTTGTTAAGTGCTTTTATCATATGTATTTATTTTCTCCATTGCTTTTTCTGCATCTATTTAGATGATCATATGATTTTTATATCCCATTCCATTCATGCCATGTATTGTGTTCCTTGATTTTTATATGTTGAACTACCTTGCACCAAAGGGATATATCTTACTTAATCACAGTGTATGATATTTAAATATGAGGTTCAATTTGATTTCTAATAGTTTATTGGAATTTTGCATCTATATTCATCAGAAATAGTGTTCTCTAGTTTTCTTTTTTTGTAGTGGTTCTTATCTGGCTTTGATATTGGGGTTCATGAAATAAGTTTGGAAGTGTTCCCTTCTCTTAAAATTTTTGGAAGAATTTGAAAAAAAATTAATGTTAATTCTTTCTTTAAAAGTTTGGTAGAATTCAGTTGTGAAGGCTTCTGGTCCTGGAATTTTCTTTTGTGGGAGGTTTTGTTTACTGATTCAATCTCTTTACTAGTTATAGGTCTGTTCAAATTTCCCAATTCTTGTTAAGTTATGTGTTTCTTGAAATTTACTCCTTTCTTCTATGTTGTGCAATTTTTTAAGTCCTCGCCCAAGGATATGTTTTCACTGATTTTAGAGAGAGAAAGGAAGGGATAGAGAGGAAAACAAAACAAAATACTGCTATGAGGGAAATATTGACCAGTTGCCTCCTGGGGATGGAACTCACAGCCTTTTGGTTTATGGGAGAGTGTTCCAATCACCTGAGCCACTTGGCCAGGCATATGTTGTGCAATTTGTTCAAATTGTTCATGAAGGTTTTTTTTATATATTTATTTGATTTCTGTGACAGTGATTGTAACATATCATATTTAATTTCTAATTTTACTTAGAGTCACCCCTCCCTTTTCTTAAGTTAAAAATTTGTTAATTTTGTTCGTCTTAAAAAACACACAACCTTCTAGTTTGTTATTTTGCTATTGTCTTTCTACTCTCATTTAATTTATTTCTTAACACTAACCATGCTGAAAGAATACATTGATTATGGTTTAACACTTATAAAATCAAGAAAAGCTATTGTAATCATGAATGTTTATCAAATCCTAGAAACTCAACATAAAAGATAGAAGTGTAGTGACTCACTGGAAATAGAGAAGGAAAGAAGAATGGCTTTATCTGTAACCCATAACATAATCATCAAATTTGCCCACCAAATGGCATTAACAGCCATTTTCTTTTTTGCCTTCCTCTCTAGATAGCTTATGAAACTTAAATATTAATTTTCTGTCATTTCTCACAGCAAGGGGATCTCATATGGTCTGCTTCTAGCTGATGAGATTTATGAGGAGATTGCCTGATAAGACTGAGGGAGTATATACAGAGGTCTATACTTCAAACTTACCACGTCTAGGTGATCAGTGGGACTGTTTTACATGTAGAATGCCTTGACCAAAAGCATTAGGACAGTGAGTTGGCTATATTTTTGAAAGAAGAATTTTCAAGGAAATTCAGGCCTGTAAAGCTACAACATATTGATTGTTCAGCCCCTAATACAAGTGCACTATCTCCAAGTTACACAGACTGGAATACGAGCTGCTGTAGTATTGCTGGTCAGAGAAAGGATATCCCAGGCCCTTTTGCCAAGGCAGTACCTTCATGAAAAAAGAAGATTGTTTTGCAAAGAGGAGACATGCAAGTTTCCAGTATATCTGATCAGAACAATTATTTCATTGTAGAGCAGGAAGTCTCACTAATCCTGTCAGTTCTGATATTTGTTGATTTTGATGTATATCAAATACTGCTGTGAGTTTAGTGTAATTCTTCCTTTTTACAAATTGGATTCTTCATTGTAGTTACTTGTTTCTCAACCATTGTACATTTGTGGGTGCTGTAAACAAGTAAGTTGTCTTCTAAACATGCAATCAGGATCCAGTGACTAGATGAACTTTGGGGCTGTCTCTTCTGAATAGTGGGTGAGAGTATTCTGTGAAATGGGGAAAAGCATATACATGAGTTTTGAGTTGACAGGATGTAAACAGTCGATGGACCTCTTTTGATGTCAGAATTGGGTAGACATGTTCTAGTTTTGGGTGAAGTGAAGTGAATATATTGTAAGTTTAGCTTCCGTAAAAATGTACTTGAGGTAAAAGGACAAAATTAATTGACAGGGTCCTTTTTATCCTTGGCCTATTCTGTCTTCTTTCTTCCTATAATTAAGATATGATATCTGGATACATAGCAGTTCTGCTGTGAATTTTAGATAATTAGCTCAATAACAGCATCATGGGCTCCCAATACCCTTCTTCAGCCATTGAACAAATGCTGGTCTCTCTATTTCTGGAGTATCGGTTAAGAATTTTGTTCCATGCAGATATGTGTTCCTCATTGAAACATCCAAAATTGGAAGTTTTATTACCTCAAATTCTTTAGAAGCTCACAGCATGAAGATAGAAAGTATTCTTGGATTTCTAAAACATATGTTAATATTCACTTAATGTTTAATTGGGACAATCATTGAATAGTGATTAAGCCTACCTCTGTCTCCTTCATTCTTCTTTGTCTTCTTTCTTATTTGTGCATTTCTTTCTTAACCAATATAAGTATTTATTCATTTAATGATCACCTGTCATCTGTCATAGTAAAACTAGAGGTCCGATGCACAGATTCATGCACATTGAAAGGAAATTAACTGGAAGAAATATTTCAATATCGCTATTTGCCCTTTTTCTATAATAGAGTATCAACCAAATTCACGATCGACAATGACAGATGGAAACACATGCATGTAATTGGCGCCAGCAAGAGCTTTATATATAGATAAACTTAATTAGACCTGCTTTCTAATTTAGCTAAACTTTTTCCAGCCCCGTGAAATGCCCCAACTTCTCTTTGAGATAATTGTCAGCAACACAGCAGTAAATATCAACACAAAGCAGATCATTATTGTAGATCACACAGGGAGAACAAAGCATAACATATATGACTGCAGAAGTGTTTGACTATATTCTACACAGTGAGAAAACTTGAAGTTATTTTCAAGGTCCACCATTTCTTACTTCTTTTCAGTCGGGTCTGGTTTCTAAGCTTTCTAAATCTCTGTGTTTCTGGCTAATGAAAAGAAAAAAATAGGATTCCACCAAGCCCCCTACCTACCTACTCCAGGAATTCTGGGAGCAGTGGGGAGGGGGGAAACAAATGAGATGAGGCACAGGAAAATGCTTCACAGACATTTTGTTAAAGTGTAAAATGTTTCCACCTGTGTTCCTGATCTAAAGAAACTGCAAGGAGGCTAGTTACTAGGGAGAGGAAGCTGGGCGTTGCTGCATGATGTCATTCCTCAGAACCCATAGCGACTGTTTCTGGGCTGGGCTGGACTGGACATTTTACACCATGGGGTCTTGGCAGCATTGGCTGCTATTTGGTGGGGTGTCACTCTGGGGTGGTGGCAGGGCCAGTGTCCCACTTGGGGGAAGCCAAGTGTTGGTTTTCGGTGCCAGGTTCATGGTGCTGGCCAGTGTGCATCATGGCAGCTCCTGTGTTGAGTGTCTGCCCCCTGATGGTCAGTGCCCGTCATAGAGACCAGTTAGATGACCAGACACTTGGCATATTAGCCTTTTATATATATACTAGGAGCCCAGTGCACAATATTGTGCACTCGGAGGGTCCCTCAGTCCGGCCTGTACTTGCCCAACCTGTGGTCTGCCACCCGTCCATTGGCCCTGCCCACCTCACACACACCACCTGCCACCCCACACACCCTGGCTATCACCTGCCCCGCAGCCCCGCTCACCCTGTCGCCTGCACTGCACCTGCCTCCGGGGTTCCACTGCTGGCCTCCATCTTGGCTGAGTTAATTTGCATACAGCCACTCTGATCGGGTGGTGGGCATAGCTTAGGCATCCCACAGAAATGATCAATTTCAATATTACGCTTTCATTAGGGTAGATAGATGATACTTTATAAAGGTATTTTGCTATGCATATTATTTATATCTAGCTCAGTTTTGTTGTAAATATACACATTGATAAAATAATGTATTCAGTTACTTACAACTTACTTTTGTGTTGCAACATTAGCCATTATTTTTGTTGTTGGAGTTTCAAGGTCACTCTCTACATAGTAGCTTTTTTAATGTATGCCTATCAATTTATAAATGAATTATACTCTGAAAATATGAGATATTCCAACTTTAATACTTATTCAATGCTACTTGCATGCTACATATTATGATAGCAGTATTTTTGCACATACCCTTAATTTAATATATGTAATAATCTGAAGGTTTCTCATCTCTTTTATGTATATTAAGAAAGTAAAATTCAGGAAAACTGTGACTAACTCAAGATTGTATTTAGTATTATTGTCAGAGTGTCAATCACTGCAAGAACAAAAAATGATGTTGTCCTGTTGCGGAAAGACCAGAAAAACTAAGCGAAGCTCTTTGAAGGAGTGGAGAAAACATGGTTTTAATCATGCGC
>PVJC01049308.1:0-12223 GCA_004026665.1 Murina feae | reverse complement strand
CGCGCCTCCGTACCTCTGTACTTTGCTTCCGCTGCTGCTCTGAGTCTCAGACTCTTCTCTGGTTGTAGGATTTTCACTCAGCCAGCCGTCCTGTGGGTGCGAGTGGTGTCCGTGTGTTCTTTTCGTGGTTTTTCTGAAATAGTTGTTCACAGCTGCATATACGGTGTCTACCCTATGCCGCCATCTTGTTTCTCTTCCCTGGAGGATTTCTTATTTTGTACAAACCAAATCTTTCTTAGGCTTGTCATACTGTAAACTTGTCAGTGTACCAGAACAACTTTTGTTATTTTCTTAGATTTGCTAGCAAGTAACATTCATACTCTGTTGTATTTCATATAGCATACCTTTCTCTAACAGCTGAATGTAAACGACACTTTGTTACCCATATCATAAAAAGTAAAAAAGGACTGTGGATCAGGAATTTTTAATTTCTTGCCAGATTTTAGGAAAATCACATATTTCCTGTTTCAAACTTTTTACCTGCAAATACTTTTAAAAGTACACCTTCCTCAGCCAATTTATCCCCTTTTGTTATGTAGGCCAAGCAAACACAATAAATAAAAATGGAAACAATAGGTAAAAGTTGTGAAAGAACAGATAAAATAACCTATATATTCATTCGAAATAATAATATGACAAAACACTTTAAAGGGGGGGGGGCTGCCTCTGGTGGTAGCAAGTCTCCTGTCACTAGGGGAATCAAAGGATAGGCAGATAAACTCTTAGCAGGGATTTAGTAAGGTATTTCAGTCATTGGCCATATGGTAACTTTTAAAGTTACTTTAAATTTCATGAATCTTTAATTCTATAAATGCTCCTATGAATTACTTACTAAAGTGAGAATGTTTTTACAAAGCAAATAATTTTAATTTTATAAACCCGCTTTTTATAATTTTTTAAAACATGTTTTTATTGATTTTAGAGAGAGAGAGGAAGGGAGAGGGATAGAGAGAAACATCAATGAGAGATATCAATCTACTGCCTCCTGCACGTCCCCTACTAGGGATTGAGCTCACAACCTGGGCATGTGCCCTGACTGGGAATCAAACCAAGGACCTGGGTCAACATTCAATCACTGAGCCACACCAACCAGGCATAAATCTGTCTTTATATCTTGGGTCTATTTAAAGATATTAGACACCACCCTAGCCAGGTGGCTCAGTTTGTTGGAGCATCATCGTGTACACCAAAAGGTTGCTGGTTCAATTGAGGTCAGGGCACACATCTAGGTTGCAGGTTCAATGGGGCTCACATGGAAAGCAACTGATTGATGTTTCTCTCTAAATTGATGTTTCTTTTTCTCCCCTCTCTCTCTTCATCTATCTCTAAAAATCATTAAAAACATATTCTTGGTGAGGATTTAAATAAATGAATGAGTGAATCCTATATAATAAAAGCCTAATATGCTAATTGATCTCTCTGGTGGTTGTTCCACCAAGAGTTTGACCACTCAACTATGATGTGCGCTGACCACCAGGGCGCAGTGGAGAAAATGGCAGGTATCTGCAATATGCTGCAACCTCTCACCGGCTACCTGGAGGCAGGGGTGACAGGGACAGAGGTGTGGTGGGAATGCGGGGTGTCTGCCAAGCTTGTACTCATTCCCCCTGCTACCTTCCCATGAGGAGCCTACCCTGCACCGACATGGTGTCTTCCACATGAGCCAGGCCGTAGCCTCCAGGACCATAGGGTACTGTTGGACTCCCCGTGAGTTCATACAGGAGCCTGTCTGCAAGGCTAGCTGGGAGAGAGCATGCAGCTCGTCTGGCGTCTGTGCAGCACCATTGGGTGGCCCAGAGGCCCACACTGCACCCTGGCCCACGGCATCATGCCACACTCACCGTATCTGCATGTGGGGATCCAGGTGCGATGACTCAGGAAGAGGGGAGGGTGTGGGGCCTGGGGGCGTAGGTGCTGCCCAGGGCCCAGAGATCAGCTGAAACCTGCCCTTCCATGCCAGATGCTCATGCTTTGATTGCTTCCAGACCTAGGGATCACACCCATGCACAAATTTTGTGCACTAGGCCTCTAGTGAATAAATAAAGATGGCAGCTCTCTATATCTTATATCTTTATTCTATTTTATAAGATAGATATGAGCATATATGCATTTAATTAAAAACAGACTTATCTTGCCATGGCAGGTTCCACTTAGTGGTTAGAGCATTGGCCCATGGATTAAAGGGTCATGGGTTTGATTCCCCAGTCAAGGCACATATCTTGGTAATAGGTTCAGTCTCCAGGCCTGGTGGGGACACATGCTAGATGCAGCCAATTCATGTTTCTCTCTCACAATATTCTCTCACATCAATGTCTCTGCAGCTCAGTGGATTGAGCATTGTTCCATGCACCAAGAGGACCTCAGTTCTATTCCCAGGCAGGGCATATGCCAGGGTTGCAGGCTCAGTTCCTAATAGGGGGCATGCAGGAGGCAGTCGATGGATGTTAATGTTTCTCTCTCATCAATGTTTCTATCTCTCTCCCTCTCCCTTCCTCTCTCTCTAAAAAAATCAATAAAAGCATATATATATTTTTAAATCAATGGAAAGAAAATATCCTCGGGTGAAGATTAACAACAACAATGAGGCTTATCTTAATAAAATCTATTCTCTTCAAAATCAAGGTTAAAATAAGCATTCAGAAGGAAAGCAGAGGGAGGTATAAGGTTTAGAGACTAAGAAAATTGGGAACACTTAAAGTGAAGACTCAAATGTATGTATAAAGGACCTCCAGAATTCAAAAGAATGGAGAAATAAAGAAGGTGAGAAAGGAGGGGAATAAAAAGAGGAGGAAAGAAATTGAAAGAAACTAACCAACCCTGGTTTGTCACATGTGTAGAAAGTTGTTAAATAAAAGTATCAATGAAATTGTTCATCAAAGCTACATGATGTCTCTTTCAAACAGAAACAACAGAATTAATTGGGGGAAAATCCTGGATACTTACCTATCTCTTAAAGGATATTCAAAAATTATGGAACACCTACTGTGCCAAGATATTCCAACTGTGGCTGTCAACTTAAAAATATTTGCTAGTGAGACTTCAGACTTCATCCTCTTTGATTAAATGCATTCACAACAAAACATCACAAATTGTCCTTTCAAAAAAGAACTAAGCCCAAAATAACTAATATCCTTTCTTATTCCTCAAGTATTATTGATTAGAAATGCCAAAGAATTAAAGTCTTATTAATGAGCATTTTGCTGTGATCAATCACCAAATCCAATAAAATAATTTTTCATAGCAAAAAATAACCAAGTTCTGAATCCCATGATTAAGCAAAGAAGAAAAAAAAAAGTCTTGAAAAAATCTGTTTTTGAGTAGCCCCATCCAGCAATCTGACTGGCAAATGATTATTAATTTTAGGAATCCTACAATCAAAATAAGATCTTTTAGTACATAGGGCAAAATTTTTATTTTCTTGTTCCTTAGTCTCAAAGATACAAGAGGAAAATAAAATGCTGTATATATTTTGAAGCAATCAAAAGGCTAATCAGATCTAATTCCAAGTTCTATCCTAACAAGAAAATCAGTACTTGTCTGAGTTCCAAATCCTCCTTAAACTTTTAAAATTTATCTTTATCATTAAAAGTTTTATAGATGTCCCTCTTTTCCCCATTAACCCTCTCCACCTTGCACCTACTCCCTCCATGGCATCACTGTACCTATTGCTTGTGTCCATGGGTTATGCATAAATGCATATAACTTTCTTGGTTAATCTCTTCCAGATTCCAGACCCTGGTCCCTCTAAGATTCATCAGTCTGTTCCATGCTTGCATATCTCTGAATCTATTTTGTCCCTTAGATTCCATATATAAGTGAGATCATGTGATACAGTCTTTCTCTTACTGGCTTATTTTGCTTAGCATAATACTTTCCATGTCCCTCCACACTGTCTCAAAGAGTAAGAGATCTTTGTTTTTTTATAGCCACATAGTATTCTATTGTGTAATTGTCCCACAGTTTTTCTTTATCCACTCATTTATTGATGGGAATTTTGGCTGTTTTCAGATATTAGCTATTGTAAATAAAACTGTTATGAACATAGGAGTGCATATATTCTTTCTGATTGGTGTTTCAGAATTCTTAGAATATATTTCTAGAAGTGAGATCACTGGGTTAAATGGCAGTTCTATTTTTAATTTTTTGAGAAAACTTCACACATTTCCATAGTGGCTGCACTCATCTGCATTCCCACCAACAGTATACTAGGGTTCCTTTTTTATGACATCATCACCAGAAATTGTGTATTGATTTATTAATGGTAGCCATTGTCATTTTAATTTGCATTTCTCTGATAATTAGTGATGTTAAGCAAGTTTTCATAAGTCTCTTGGCCATTTGTATGTCTTCTTTGGAAAAGTGTCTATTCAGGTCCTCTGGCCATTTTTAATTTGATTGGATTGTCTGTCTTCCTTTTGTTGAGTTGTATGAGTTCTTTATATATTCTGGAAATTAACCCTTTACCAGATGCATCATTGGCAAATATGCACTCCTATACAGTGTGTTTCCTTTTCATTTTGATGCTGGTTTATTTGGTTGTGCAGAAATTTTTAATTTGATGTAGTCCTATTTATTTAATTTTCCTTTGTTTCTCTTATACCAATGATATTCTTCACAGATCTAGAACAAATACTCCAAAAATTTATATGGAACCAAAAAAAGACCCCAAATAGCCACAGTAATCTTGAGAAAGAAAAATAAAGTTGTAGGGAATCACAATATCAGATATCAAATTATACAACAAAGCCATTATAATCAAAGCAGCCTGGTACTGGCATAAGAACAGGCATATAGATCAATTGAACAGAACAGAGGACCCAGAAATTGACCCAAGCCATTATGCATTATGCTCAATTAATATTTGACAAAGGAGGCAAGAGCATACTATAGAGTAAACACAGTCAAATTCCCCTTAAATTTTTGAAAGCAGGATTTTTCTCTCTAGGATTAGACTATCATTGAAATACATATATTAAAAGTACTTTTTTTGTTCAGTTTCATGGACTATTACTTCAAATAATAAAGATAGAAAAAATGGACGGGCACCTGCAAGGTCTGCTCTGGGGGAGACAAACATGCAAATTGGTGGAAGGGCCCTGTGCCGTCTCACAGAGCAGAAGGAACAGCTGAATCAAAGAGCACACACCTGGAACTGGCAAATTAAATACAGCTGACATTGCCTAAAGGAAGGAGAAAGATAGGTACAGAGTCAGAAACCCTGAGAGGAGCGATCATGGGGAGACATAGAAACAGCCCACATACAAAAAAAAAGAAGAATCACCAGAAAAGGAAGTAAATGAAATGGAAGCAAGCAATATGACCATTCAGAGCAATGGTCATAAGGACGCAGAAAAGGATGGAAGATAAATTCAATATTATATGTAAGAATCATGAGGAAATGAAGAAGAAGCAAGAAGAAATGAAAAGTGACATTCCTAAAATAAAGAGCTCAATAGAAAGCATCAACAGTATACTAGAAGAATCAGAGGACCCCATCAGTGAGCTAGAAGATAAGGTAGGAAAAAATACCCAAGCACCGCAGCATCTAGAAAAAAAACAAAACTTAAAAAATAGGAGAAGAGCCTAAGGGAACTTTGGGACAACACAAAACAAAACAACATCTGCAAAATAAGGGTGCCATGAGAGAGGAAACTGAGCAAGGGATAGAAAACCTGTTTGAAGAAATAATGACAGAAAACTTCCTTGATATTGGGAAGAAAAAATTTACACAAGTCCAAGAAGCTTATAGAGTCCCAAGACACATTATAATTAAATTGGCAAACACCAGTGACAAAATAAGAATCTTAAAAGCTGCAAGAGGCCGAAAGTTTCCTATAAAGGATCTCCCATCAGACTATCAACTGATTTCTCAACAGAAACACATCAGGCCAAAAGGCAATAGAATGAAATACACAAAGTCATGCATAGCAAGAGTCCAAATCCAAGAATATTGTACCCATCAAGGCTATCAATCAAAATTGAGAGTGAAATCAGGAGTTTCAAAGACAAAAAAGGACTAAGGGAGTTTATTACCACCAAACCAGCAATGCAAGAAATGCTAAAGGATCTGATATAAAAAGAAGAAATAGGAAGGGAAGAAGGAACATAGGCATAAAGAATAAAAATGGTGACAAACAAGTACCTATCAATTATAACTTTAAATGTAAATAAATTAAATGCCCCAATCAAAAGACCTAGAGTAGCTGAGTGGATAAGAAAACATGACCCATATATCTGCTTTCTGTAGGAGACCCACCTCAGAACAAAGGATGCACACAGATTGAGAGTGAAGGGATGGGAAAAGGTTTTTTAGGCAAATGGAAATGAAAAAAAAAAAGCTGGGGGTAGCAATACTTATATTCAACAAATTACACCTCAAAGGGAAGGCCATAGCAAGAGATAAGGAAGGCCACTTCATAATACTAATGGGAGCAATTCTACAAGAAGATATAATTCTGATAAACATATATGCACCCAATACAGGAGCACCCAAATATGGGAGCAATTCAAGAAGAAGATATAATTCTGATAAACATATATGCCCCCAATACAGGAGCACCCAAATACATAAAAAATACTTCTGGAGAATATCAAGGAAGAGATTTACAGCAATCCTAAATGACTCACTAAATCAAATGGACTTAATTGACATTTTCAAAACATTCTTCCCAAAATCCATAGAACATAAATTCTTCTCAAGTGCACATGGGTCATTTTCAAAGATAGACCACATAATGGGGCACAGGCAAAGTCTCTTCAAATTGAAGAAGATAGAAATGATATCAAGCATCTTCTCAGATCACAATGGCATAAAACTAGAAATAAATGGCAATAAAAATAATAAAAAATCAAACACCTAGAGGCTAAATAGCATGCTTTTAAACAATGACTAGGATACCAAAGAGATCAAAGAAGAAATAAAAACATCATGGCAACAAATTACAATGAAAACACAACAATCCAAAAATCTATGGGACACTGTGAAAGCAGTCTTGAGAGGGAAGTTCATTGCTCTGCAGATCTATCTCAAAAAACAAGAATAGATAGTAATAACTTATCTAACCCTAAAACTCAAAGAGTTAGTAATAGAGCAACAAGAAAAGCCCAGCATAAGCAGAAGGAAGGAAAGAATAAAGATCAGAGCAGAGATAAATGACATAGAGACCAAAAAAAAAAAAAAATACAACAATCAACAAAACCAAGAGCTGGTCCTTCAGAAGGATAAACAAAATTGATGAACCTCTAGCCAGGCTCACCAAGAAGCAAACAGAGAGGACTCAATAAACAAAATCAGAAATGAAAGAGGTGAAGTAACAACTGACCCTACTGATATACAAAGGATTTAAAAAAAATACTACAAACACTTCTACTCCAACAAACTGGACAACCTCGACGAAATGGACACATTCCTAGAAAAATACAACCTTCCAAAGCTCAATCACAAAGAATCAAAAAGCCTGAATAGGCTGATAACTACTGATGAAATTGAAACCGTAATCAAAAAACTTCCATCAAACAAAAGCCCTGGACCACATGCCTTCACAGGGGAGTTTTACCGAACATTCAAAGAAAAGCTAAAACCAGTCCTTCTCAGCCTATTCCAAAAAATTCAAGAGGAAAGCACACTTCTAAGCTCTTTCTATTAAGCCAGAATTACCCTAATTCCCAAAGCAGTTAAGGACACCACAGAGAAAGAGAATTACAGGTCAATATCCCTGATGAACATAGATGTTAAAATCCTCAAAAAAAACTCTAGCAAACCGGAGCCAGTATTACATTAGAAAAATCATACACCATGACCAAGTGGGATTTATTCCAGGGATACAAGGCTGGTATAATATCTGCAAATCATTAAATGTGATACATCACATAAACAAATTGAGAGACAAAAATCACATAATCATATTGATTGATGCAGGAAAGGCATTTGGCAATGTCCAGCACCCCTTTCTGATAAAAACGCTCAGCAAGGTGGGAATAGAAGGATCATATCTCAACATAATAAAAGCCTTATATTACAAACCTACAGCCAAAATCATATTCAAAGGGCAAAAACTAAAATTATTTCCCCTAAGAACAGGAAGAAGACAGGGATGCCTGCTTCACCACTCCTATTCAACATAGTATTATAAGTACTATCCATAGCAACCAGACAAGAAGAAGAAATAAAAGGAATCCAAATTGGAAAAAAAGAAGTAAAATTGTCATTATTTGCAGATGACATGATACTGTATATAGAAAACACTAATGATTCCATCAGAAAATTATTAGATGTAATAAACAAATTTGGCAATGTAGCAGGATACAAAATTAATGCCAAGAAAACTATGGCATTTTTATATACCAAGAGTGAACTTACAGAAAGGGAAATTACAAAAACAATCCCATTTACCATTGCACAAAAAATATTAAGATACCCAGGGATAAACTTAACTAAGGAGGTAAAAGACCTCTATTTAGAAAACTACAAGACATTGAAAAAAGAGATAGATGAATCCATAAACAGATGGAAGAACATACAGTGTTCATGGATTGGTAGAATGACATCATAAAAATGTCCATACTATCCAAAGCAATCTATAAATTTAATGTACTCCCCATTAAAATACCAATGATATATTTCACAGTTCTAAAAAGAACTGTCCAAAAATTCATCTGGAATAAAAAAAAAAATCCCCAAATAGCTGCAATGATTCTGAGAAAGAAAACAAAGTAGGAGGGATCTCAATACCAGTAGTCAAGATGTATTACAAAGCCACTGTCCTTAAAACTGCCTGGTACTAGCATAAGAACAGACATATAGACCAATGGAATAGAATAGAGAACCCAGAATTCGACCCAAATCACTATGCTCCATTAATATTTGACAAAGGAGGCAAGAACATACAATGGAGACAAGATAGTCTCTTCAATAAATGGTGCTGGGAAATTTCGTCAGACACATACAAAAAAAAAACGAAACTAGACCACGAACTTACACCATACACAAACATAAACTCAAAATGGATATAAAGGCCTTAAACGTAACATAGGAAACCATAAAAATATTAGAGGAATCCACAGGCAGTAAGATCTCAGACATATGCCAAAGCAATATCTTCACTGATACAGCTCCTAGGGCAATGGAAACTAAAGGGAAGATAAACTAAATAAAAGCTTCTGCATAGCAAAAGAAACCATCAACAAAACCACAAGAAAGCCCACTGCATGGGAGAACATATTTGCCAATGTTATCTCCAATAAGGGTTTATTCTCCACCATTTACAGGGAACTTATACAACTTATCAAAAGGAAGATAAACAATCCAATCAAAAAATGGGCAAAGGACCTAAATAGACACTTTTTCAAGAGTACACTCAGAAAGCCAAGAGACATATGAAAACATGCTCAAAGTCACTAATAATCTGAGAGATGCAAATCAAAACAACAACGAGGTACCATCTCACAGCTGTAAGAATGGCTATCATCAACAAACAGCAAGTGCTGGAGAAGATGCAGAGAAAAAGGAATCCTCTTGCACTGCTGGTGGGAATGCATACTGGTGCAGCCACTATGGAAAACAGAATGGAATTTCCTCAAAAAGTTAAAAATAGAACTCCCATTTGACCCAATGATGCCACTTCTAAGACTATATCCCAAGAAACCAGAAACACCAATCAGAAAGGATATATGCACACCTATGTTCACAGCAGCACAATTTACAATAGCTAATGTTTGGAAACAGCCTAAGTGCCCATCAGCAGATGAATGGATTCAAAAACTGTGGTACATCTACACAAAATAATACTATGCTGCTGTAAAAAAGAAGGAATTCTTGCCATTTGCAACAGCATAGATGAAACTGGAGAGTATTATGCTAAGTGAAATAAGCCAGTCAGAGAAAGAAAAATATCACATGATCTCACTCATTTACGGATAATATAGAATATTATAACCTGATGAACAAAAAGCTAGATTCAGAGGCAGAGAAGCATTGAACAGACTGTCAAACTACAATGGGAAGGCTGGGAAGGTTGGGAGGGGAGATAAGGGAACAACCAAAGGACTTTTATGCATGCATATAAGCATAACCAATGGATGCAAGACACTGTGGGGAAGGTCAATAGGAAATAAAAGGAAATATATGTACTATTCTTTGTAATACTTTAAGCAATAAAAAAATAAAAAATGCTCCAAATTACTTTCTCTCTTCTCTCTCTCTCTCTCTCTCTCTCTCTCTCTCTCTCTCTCTCTCTGTCTCTCTCTCTCTGTCTCTCTCTCTTCCATCTCTCTTTCCACTTCCTGTCCACCCTGCTTATAGTATCCTCAAAGGGCACCCATATTCTCATGTGTAATTACTTCCCCTCCATTCTGACAATTTTTTTCCTGCTCTTTAAAATCACCTATTTTTTTCCCTAGTTGGTTTTTCTCAGTGGATAGAGCATAAGCCTGTGGACTGAAGCATCCCGGGTTTGATTCTGGCCAAAGACTCAATACCCAGGTTGTGGACTCGATCCCCAATAGTGGGCATGCAGGAGGCAACCAATCAATGATTCTCTATCATCATTGATGTTTCTATCTCTCTCTCCTTTTTCCTTCCTCTGTGAAATCAATAAAAATATATTGAAAAAAATAAAACCACCTTTTCTCTGCTGTTGCTTTTTCTGCTTGTTACAAGCCCCAAACGACACCACTTCCATCTCCTTCAGAACCCTTCAAGTACCCAAACTCCAAATCCTTGGTGTCCTACAAGTCTGAAGTGCACACTAAAAGGATAAAATAGAATTGTTTGGTTTATTCAGAGCTAATATTCATATATAGAAATTGTCCTTCTGATCCACCAGCTGCAAAACATGTATAGCAATTTTCTGGAAGTAGTATGGCTGTATATTGTCATTGTTTTTATCTTCTTGGTAGATCTCTTTGGGTTTAAAAGCATGTATATTGTTGAGACATCTCCCTCAGTTTTAAAGTAAAGAAGACTAGTGCATAAATATTGGATATGACTCCCCTAAGTACCTTGTTCTAACAAAATATCATTGAGGTAAGTAAGGCAAGATAATCAGTCCAACCCTCATAAAGTCCTTCCTTCACTTGTTCAGCAACAGTCTATGAGGTGTCCACCTTTGTTAGACACAGAGCTAAGTGTTATAGATACAAAACCTCCGAACTGTGCTCTGTATTAGTTACAGTTTCTGCTGCAATAACACTGTATCACAAATAATTTCAAAATCTCAGTGGTCTATAACCAATGTTTATTTTTCACATCCATGGGCCTGTGGATCTAAGGTAGACTTGACCTAAGGATTCAGGTTAGGTCCAGGTCTACTCCAGTGTTCATCGCTGGACCTAGATTGAAAGGGCAATGGATACCTGGAGTAGGTTCTTATGGCAAAAGTCAGAAGCACAAGAAGGGTATATGGAAACACATGATGCCTCTTTTGGCCTTGAGCCAGAATTGTCAGGCTATTATAGTTACTCACTGGCCAAAATCATATGACCAAACCCAAAATCAATGGCACAGGAAAATATATTGTGCCCACATTGAGTCACAAGCAGGGTAAACATTAGAGGAAGCATTTTGAGCAAATAATACAATCTATCCACATGGTGTCTATCATGAACAACTTCCAGCCCAATCAGGGAGATACTTGGGAAAAAGAAAACAAACAACAATTAAAACTCACTTTTACCATTTCATACTTTTAAATGAAATCACCAAATAATATTTTGTTCCACAACATAATATTAGGTGAAAGAGGCCAAAGAGGCCATACTGAATATTTCATTTAAATAAAGTACAAAAACAGGCAGAAAGAAACTGTTGTTCCAGATCAAGACAATGGGTTCTGAGAGGAAACAAGATGGCGGCATAGGGAAGACACCGTAAATGCAGCCGTGAACAACTATTTCAGAAAAACCTCGAAAAGAACACACGAACACCACTCGCACCCACAGGAAGGCTGGCTGAGTGAAAATCCTACAACTAGAGAAGAGTCTGAGACTCAGAGGAGTGGCGGAAGCAAAGTACAGAGGTACGGAGGCACGCGCACGGGGCTCGGGGAAGGGCTGGCGCCGGGGGACGCGGTTCTTTTCCAAAACGGAGAGAGCCACAAGTCCCCAGCGGCTCTGAACTCCAGTTCCAAGCAAGTTTCTAAGGACCCAGACACCCAGAGAAGGGGGACTGACTGGCACCAGGAGGAAATTCAAAGCGGGTTTCTCTCAGCGTTGCTTGCAGCAATTA
>PVJC01049307.1:0-12140 GCA_004026665.1 Murina feae | reverse complement strand
GGCCCTCGCACCTGGAGAAACGTCCAAAATGCCGGACACTCAGGGAGCACTGGTCCCGGCAGATGCCAGCGGCCCCAGGTCCCTTCAGTCTCGAGGTGACCATGGGGCCCATGTGTCTCCTTCCGGGCTCCCCTCCCAGGAGCCTCGCAAAGCCTGTGGAGGGGCTTCCCAGGGCACCCAGTGACCCCGGGGGTGAGGGAGTATGGCCCTGCTCTCCCAGGAGGGGCAGCTGGGAGGGGGCGGGGGGGGGCTGCACCTGGCGGGGCGGCCGAGTCCTGGGCCCCGGTCCTGGGCGTCCTCACTGCAGCCCGAGAGGCAGCCCTGCTCCCCGGGCACAGGTGAGGCGAGTCTTGTGGGCCCATCAGCGTGGATGGGGACGGGCCCCAGTGTCCCCCGAGAGGGGCCCCTGAGTGCCATGGGGACGAGGCCTCCTCAGATCCCCGCCGAGTCCCAGGTCTGGACTCTGAAGCCATCATTCCCCCGCACAGGCGAGGGGCCCCGGGACGAGGAAGGGGGTGCAGAGGGGTGAGGGGCATCTGCCTCCTGCCACGGGGGCTCACAGTGTCTCCGGGGCACAATCCCGGGCCTGAGGTTCCCGAGACCGACGCTGTGGCCCCTGCGCCTCTGCTGCCCGTCAGGCTGCGCTGCCGCCTCCGCCGCCATGAAGCCCGCGGCCGAGCCCACTGGGTGCGCGTGGCACGCGGCCTCCATCAGCTCCGGGCGCGAGGTTTCACTGAAAGGTGCCGGCGGCCCTGTCTGCCCGGCCTCGCGGCCCGAATGTCCGTCTTGTCGCCGTCCCGCCCCTCAGACTCCTCCCGCCTGGTGCCCCTCCGTCCTCGGTGCCTTCCCCGAGCCCGTCACTCGCTCCAGCCACAGGCTCCTCAGATCCGCGTGGCCCTTTGTGGCGACAACCGGGCGGGACAGGCACTCGCCCGGGACCAAGACAGACCCGGCTCGGGTCCTGCGTGCGCTTGGGCTCCATCCCACATGGCCCGGGACGGGCGAGGGGTGGCGGGCAGCACATATGAGGGGCGGCGGGCAGCACATATGAGAGGTGATGGGCAGCAGATATGAGGGGTGGCGGCAGCATGGACAAGGCGGACAAGGACTCAGAGGCCACCTGAACTGGGTAGAGTCATGCTCTCCCTGGGCCTTGCAGCCTAAACCAGAAAACCAGCTGATAGAATCGCTGACGGCCCCCCCGGGGGGGGGGGGCAGAGGCGGCCACACCATGACTCTGTGAACGTGTGCCCTCCTGCTGGCCCCCGTGGTCCTCAGGCCTGAGGGGACCCCAGTTCAGGGCAGCTCTCACGGCCAGGAAGGATGGGGAGGGGGAGTGCCCCTGCCAGGCGGCGAGGACCTTGGGGGGAACTTGGGGGAACCCTGGCCGGCTCCACAGGCTGAGAAACCTGAGACCCGACAGACCATGTGGACAGACGCTCATGAGCACGGCCGCCTTCAGCCGGCACCGCCTGCTGCCACGAGCCCCACCACCCACACGTCAGACAATCGCGGATTCGGGGTGAGCTGTTTCCCTGGGACAAGCCTAGGGCTTCGGTGCGGGGACTCTGAGCTGGCCGCTGGAACCTTCTAGAATTCTGCTCAGAGTGGAGCGACCCAGGAGATGCCGAACCCCCAGGCAGCCAGGCCCCGTCCTCAGGTGCCAGCCGCCCCTGCCATGCGGCTGTGGGACATTCCTGAGCTCCAGTGCTTAACACCAACCACGGACTCCCTTCGCCCCCTCCCTTCTCCCCCGATTGATGGCACATGTCTGAGTTATGGGGGAGGCGAGCCTTTCCTCTCCTGGCCAGACAGAGCAGGCCCGTGGCGGGCACTGAGCAGCCTTCGTGGGGCAGGGGCACAGCGACGGGGCCTGATGCACCGGCTGTGGACGTGGCTGCTACTGGACAACCTGACCCCAAATGCAGCCTCAGTGACGCAGCTCGTCCCGTCTGGGGCTCATGGGGACGGTGCCGGGCGCCTGGGGCTCTAGGCCTGGGCTCTGGCTCCCACTGGGGCCCGGGTGTCCCTTCTCCTGCTTCGGGCTCCAAATCTGGACAGCGCCCGTGCTCTCTGCCCTTCCCCTGTCCCTCCTCCCCGGCCCCATCCCGGTGACCAGCACCCTGCGGGCGGGCGGGGGCCGGAGGGGGGCGGGGAGCAGCCTCAGCAATGAGCTGAGTCAGTGCGGCTTCCTCGGTCGGCTCGGCTGAACGCTGCCCCAGCCATTCCGCCCAATTATTCAAATCCCAGCGTCTTCGCTGCCCTGCAGATTGGACAGGATTGGACATTTATTAGCTAAACCGAATGGCGGTAATAAGATAGCAAAGCCGAGGAGCAGAAAATTAAATGTTCTCGCGTTTTCTTATTGAAATTTCCCTTCCAGGGCCTTTATTGGAGGCGACAGTGTCAGAATTTCAAAGACGCATTTTAAGAGACTTCTTCACGGGGTTACCGTGCGGACGCGGGAGGCTTCGCCACGCAGCAGCCAGCCAGCGAGCCGTCAGGGGGCCGCCCCGGGCCAGGCGGGAGCCCCGCGCGGCAGCCGCCCCCCTTCCCAGCCCCGGGGGTTCTGAGCAAACACCGGTGTGCCTGCTGATGGCTCTGTGGGTGCAGACGTGGCGTTTCATTAGTAGAGTTCACCGTGTTATTCGCTGAATTTTGATTACTTATTATCATAAGGAGATGCACTGGCTTCCTCCGCCCAGGACGCTGCCCCAGGGAACGAGGCAGTTGTCAGCGATGCTGTCTGAGGCAGCCATCAAGGCCTCGGGGCCGTGGCGGGGTCGATGGAAGGAGCCGCCAGGAGCGGACCCAGTGTGGACGGGGCCCCAGGACGAGTGCAGAGAGTGAGTCCCACCAGGGCATCTCCCGGGGGGCCCTGCGCCCCTCCCCACCACAGGAGGCTGAGCATCTCCCCTGCCCCCTCAACGGCCTCCTCCCCTGCCGACCGCGGGGCGCCGCCCAGGATCAGGGTCACAGCACCCTGTGCCCCCAGGTCTCCTGTGCAAAGGTGGTGTGGGCCCCGAGAAAGAGGAGACCTGCCTAGAAGGCCGCCTGGCGGCTAACTGGGCTGGAATTTTAGAAAAACAGAGCCTCGCCCCGCCGGCCAGGTTGGTTGGGGTGTTGTCCGTGCGCCAAAAGGGCTGCGGGTTCCATTCCGGGTCAGGGCACAACCTAGCTTTTGGGTTCAATCCAAGGTCAGGGTGTATAGGAGGGAACCAGCTGATGTTTCTCTCACATTAGTGTTTCTCTTTCAAAGATAGATAGATGGATAAATAAGTAAATTAACGCAGACCCTGGCAGCTATGTCTGCATCCGGCTTCCCAGGCAAACTGCCCTTCAGGGAGCAGCCGGCTGAGCTGCCCGCCGGCACTGAGATGCCCGCCTGCACCAAGCTGCCCGCCTGCACCGGTTCCTGTGGCTGAGCAGCCTCCAGAGCAGGTCCTGGAATCCTGTGCCAACCAATAGGACTGAGGCTTCCCCATCCAATCGGAGCTGCCCAGCTACATCCCTCTCAGCATCTTCATGGACCAATCAGAGCAGCTCCATTCTGACCAATGAGGAAAGTGTCCTCTGGACCAATCAAACAGCAAGTATTTGGAGCCTTCGTTTGCATGAGGACCGACCACTCAGGGACCAGGGGCGGGGACTTCTGTCCATGTCAGCCAGCTCCCCGGGGGCTCAGGAGGTGCATTCCCCCTTCTCACCCAAGAGGGACGACCGTGTCCCCCAGCTGAGCTGCAGCACAAAGACTCTCCTGGCCCAGGGCCGCCTCGGGCTGGGCTGAGGCTGAGCTCCTGCCATGGCGCTCTATCACCTCGGAGCTGTTTGCACTGAGTAAAGTTTCCTTTTCCACCCCCATTGCCCCTCCCAAATGGGGGGGGGTGTTGATTTAGTGCCAACAACCACCGGTTGTGGTTGACGCGGTGAAGACATGAGGGGCCAATGTCACTGAAAGAAGAGTCCAGTCCCCCTAGAATTGAGGGGTGTGACCCCTCACCCCCCTGACCCAGGGCCACAACAGAACAAGGCCAAGCCTGGGCCTGGCCTTCACGGGGTCCCCCCAGAAGGAAGGGGTGAGGCGTGGCTGGTCTGAACAACCGGGGCCTTGGGCACAGGGGTGTGGTCCCTCGTTGTGCGGTGCCGGCCCTGGGTGATGCCGGGCAGCGGGGATGGGCAGGTGTGTGAGAATCGGACGAGGCGGGTGGGAGTAGGGACTCAACGGCTGGTTTGCCTGCAGAGGACACGTTCGCCATCCTGGGAGGGACAGTCTCTCCCCAGCCAGCAAGACCCCCCAGGAGGTCAAACCATCATAAAACGTAGAAAAAAAGAGACGTGAGGAGTGCACGCCGCATCCTCTTGCCCCCACAGCGGAGAGGACCCGTCAGCTCTTTAGGGAACAGACTCCACCTAGAGCCCAGGGCATGGGGCTGATTTGGGAACGGACACACGTCTGCAGGCAGCTCACAGGAGGGGCCGGGGCGACCGCTGTGGTGTTTCCGGGCCTGAGTGTCCCTGGTCAAGCAGGAAGGGGATGGCCGGGTGGGGAGTGAGGGGCAGGTGCCAGGAGAGCCCTCGGTGTTAGGCACCCCCTTGCCAGTGTCTGCGGAGCCCTGTGCTGAGCTCGGCGCCGGGCATGGGGTTGGGTCCAGCAGATGCTCAGATCCTGCTCCGGTGGCCTGGCCGTCGACCAGGAGAGACAGACACACAGACACACGTTGCCCCATGTGGCTGTGTCTCGGCAGGAGCTCTCCTCGCCCCACGGTTGCTGGTGGGAGTGGGCTTCTTGTGATGCCCCGAGAAAGGGGATTTTCCGAGACGTGCCTGGGAGGATGAGGTGCTGTAGAAGCTTCGTGTCCGTGGCATCGCGCCCCTCAGTCCCCAGGTGGCATGTCCCTGGGTCCCCCCACGGAGGGAGTGCAGCGGGGGCTCCTGCAGAGCGAGGGTGGAAGCCGTGGCCCAGGGTTTCCGCTCCACGTGGGGACACAGTCCAGTCCGGCATCAGGGGGCTCAGCTTGCGCCCCCACTGCGGCCCTTCAGCCCACTGCGTGTGGGGTGCATGGAGGGGACATGGCGGGAGTGAAGCCGAGGGAGCCAGAGACCCAGATCCCAGAACCAGGGCCCCGAGAGCGCCCAGCACAGGAGGCCAGCCCCTTAGGAATGATGTTTTCCCAAGTTCCAGGGGCTTGCAGTGGCCCTGCCCCTCCCACCAGTGCCTTCTGTTCCCAGGCGTGACCGACAGGGCCCTTCCCAGGCCACCCAGCTTTACTGCCCGTGTGCCACCGCCCCTCTGCCTGGTCCCTTCCCCAGTGTCTGCAGGGAACGGCCTGGGAGGGACATTGCAGCTTCCTGGTGCAGCTGCCCAGATGCCCATGGGGCCGGCCTTCTGTTTGCTTCTTTCCTGTTATTAACAACCAGCTAATTAGAAGGTGCCACGAGGGCCCTGCACACTGCGGCTCGGCCCTGCCCCTTACAGACCCCACTTCTCCCCCTGAGGATGAGGCTTCCTCGGGGGGAAGGCATCCATCACACAGAGGCTGCGACTACAGACCCCACCACAGACCCGGATGAGCTTCCCCAGGAGAGAGGCCCCGGGAGGCGAAGCCCACGGGGGCCACGTGTGTGGAGGGAGCCGGTTTACCCCAGACTCCAGGCAAACACGGTAAGACAGGCGACCACACCCGGAGCCGGGCGCACCCTGAAAGCACAGGCCTCCCTCCGCTCTCCAGACTGTTCTGGAAAAGACTGGGAGCCACCGCAGGGAGGGGAGGAGGAGGGAGAGGGCGCAGTGCCCTAACCGGAGGCCACAGGAAGCTAAGGGCCTGAGACACCCGGAGACCCGAGGCCGGAGACCCGAGGCCGTTGGTGCAGCCGCCGCCACTGACGCTCATTCCCGCATTCTGTCGACGCCGGTGAAATCCGTGTGCGCTGGGGCCGCTCTGCTCCGTGCAGTACGAGAGGCATCTGCCCATTGGACACTGAGCTCCTCCCTTTAAAAAATAATCTCCCTCCACCGCCAGGCACAGACGACGCCCTCCGAGGGGCCCCGCTGCGCGGGAAGTGCTGAGTGTGAGCGGGGAAGGCAGATGTGCGATGATCCCCCGGCCACCGAGGTGCTTTCTGGAAGATGCAATCAACTCCGCGGCAACTTGCTAATCGTGTGGTTATTAAACAGGCGTCGTCGCCCTTCCCAGGGCGCAGGCAAATGTAGCAGCGTCGGCCCCACGCGGGGAGCGGGAGGCGATCCAAACCGGTTTCCCGTTGTTCGTACCGACGCCACTTTGCATTTCTCCGGGCTCAGCTCCTCTGTGTGTCCCTGACCCAAAGCTGCACCCAAGGGCTCGAATGTGGAGGCTCCTCTGCCACAGACTGCGCCGCCCGCTCACCCCTGTGCACACCCTCCGGACGGGGCAGGCCTTGGAGCTCGGAGACCAGGCACACGCGCAGACCTGCCCTCCAGCGACCTTGGCCTCGGTCCTGGAGGATAATCGGCTCTGACTGAACGCTGCTCAGATGCCCACCCGCAACCTTCAAAGCAGGACATGAAAGGGTCAGATGGTTTCATGGAGCTCTGCTGCGTCGCAGAAAGAAGGCACAAAGATGCTTCTAGGAACACAGACTCCCCAGCATCGCGCAGGATAAACACTCCTAGGGCTTGGCATCCAGCCAGAACAGTTACCAGGCGCGCAAAGAAATCGGGAAATATGACCCCAGATGAAGACATAATCAGTTGAAGCGAACTCCTAACTGACACAGATAATGGAATGAGCAGAGAAGGACATTAAGACAGTTATTACGACTGCGTTCCATATGTTCAAGAAGCCAATTCCATATGTTCATTAAAGATGGAAAACGAAATGTCCCAAATCGAACATCTACAAAGGAAACTACAAAGTGTGAGATGAGAAACACACTGGATACGAGTAAAGGCAGAAGGAAAGATGAGCAGACGTGATGACACGGCAGTAGAACGTATCTATAATAATAAAAGCGTAATATGCTAATTAGACCGGGCGTCTTTCCGGACGTCATTCCGGACAAAAGGCGAGGCTGCGAGAGAAGCCCAGGTCCCGGGTGCCCAGAGGGAAGCCGGTGCTGGCAGCTGGGGGAAGGAAGGCCTATTCTTGCACGAATTTCATGCATTGGGCCTCTAGTCCAAAATAAAACACAGGAAAGATTTATAGGAAATGAACAGAGCATCAGTGAGCGACAAGACGGCTTCAACCAGCTAGTAAATGTGGAATTCGGGTCCCTGAGGAAGACGATGGTGAGGAGACGGGGGAGAAAACTTGAGTGATTCCAAATTGATAACTACAGACTCACAGATCCAAGAAGCTCCATGAACCCCAGCAGAAGAAGGATGAAGAGACCAACGCAAAGACACATAACGATCAATTTGCTCAAAAACACCAACAAATAGAAAGTCTTAAAAGTCCTCAGAGGTAAAAGGGAAAGTTAAATGCAAAGAAACAAAGACATGTACACAAGAGGAAATGTCTCCTCACAAAAGACACAAGCAAGAAATTTCACAGGAAAAATGATGCAAGAAATAGACGCTCATCTCCTTCCTCAAAAAATAAATAAATAAATACACAAATAAATAAATAAATAAATGAAAAAATGGTGTAAGAAGATGGACAGGTGACATTTTTAACATCCTGAAAGAAGAAGGCTGCGAACCCAGAATTCTGTGCCCACCTACAGTGGCATCGATACAAGGTTTTCTGGCCTCACCACTCCCATCGGATACTTTACTTGAGATACTTGCTAGTGAAATAAGACAAGTTAAAAAACAAAAGGCATCCCAGGTTAGAAAGAAGATGTAAGCTATCTTCATTCACAGACAACATTGTTGTCTCTGTAGAAACTGGATGAATATACAAGGAAAGCTCGTAGAATTAATAATCGAGCTTAGCAAGGTTACAGGGTTACAGATTAACACACAGAAGTCAATTCTACATCCATATATCAGCAACAATCACATTTTGAAGATAATAACACAATAGCATATCAATTTGAAATACTTTGGGATAAATCTGACAAAAGATAGGATATATATTTAAACTGAAAGCTAAAATTATTGCCATGATAAATTAAAGGTGACACATAAATAGGGATATAACATGTTCATTCATTGAAAGACTCAATCTTGTTAAGATACTAATCTTCACATTAATCTATAGATTTAATACACTAACAGTAAAAAAACACAAAGGACCTAGAATAACTAAACAACTTTGCAAAACAAGAACAAAGTAGGACAGACGAGTAGAATTTCCTGATTTCGAGACTTATGACAAAGCTGAGCTAGTCAAGACAACAACAACTAGACACACAGTCAACGCAGCAGAAAGGAGAGTCTGGAAACACCTCCCGCTTGATGTGTGCAACTGATTTTCTGTAAAGATGTGAAGGCAGTTCAGTGCAGAGGGAATAACCTTTCTCACGAATGGTGCTAGGAAAAAATGGATAGGCACGTGCAAAAAATGCACGTCAGTTCATACCATATGCAAAGATGAACTCAATGTACAACTCTCCTATACGATAAAAGGCTAATATGCAAATAGACGGAACAGAGGAACAATCGGTTGCTATGGCGTGCACTGACCACTAGGGGGAAGATGCTCAATGCAGGAGCTGCCCCTGGTGGTCATTGTGCTCCCACGGGGGAGCTGCCGCCACTCAGCCACAAGCCTGGCTCATGGCTGGTGAGTACAGCTGTGGTGGTGGGAGCCTCTCCTGGACTGAGGGACACCCCCCGTGTCCCCACCAGTGCATGAGTGTTGGCCTCTAGGTACCTACACAGCTTCCAGCAGGAAGACACCTGTGCAGCTCGAGGCAGGCCAGGCTTGCTTAGATACGACATTAAACGCACGTGCCAAACAAGAAAAAGCAAATTTTCTGCTTCTGGAGAAACACTCTTATGTGCATGAAAAGGCAAGCCACGGCCTCGGGGGAAATATTTGCAAATCCTTGATTGGACAAAAGACATGTATCCAGGACGGGCCTCTCACACCCAGGGAGCGAACATGTCAACCGCGGGCACCTCACGGGGACACCGCAGCCTCACGGCGTCAGGGGAATGCGGAGTGAGAGGCGCCGTGAGAGGCCACCCAGACCCCGCCGTGGGGAGCTTCACACGACCACCGACCCGGGGCTGCGGCTGCTGTGGAGGAGGAGGAGCAGGAAGCCGAAACCATGGCGACAGCATGGCGGTTTCCGAACTCACTGACCGTCCAACCCTGTCGGCCCACTGCTAGGTATTTGCCCGAAAGGTAACGCCAGCCTGTGCCCACGCACAGATGTGGACGTGGGTGTCGCAGCAGCTTATTTTGTTTCATTCAACTGTGCTTCAATCAAGCGCTGAAGAGGACACAGCAGCCAGCTTGAAGGGCTGCCCCCGGGTGATGTCTCCGAGTGGCACTGGGCCCCCTGCGCCCGTGTCATCAGCATATCTTGAGTGCCTGTCAGGATCTAATGTCCTGATATTAATTAATTAACTCCTCCATAACGAGCAGGCTGATTTCTTTCTTACAGGAGGATGCCAATGTCAATGTGGGAAGCATGACCTGATTGGAACATGGAGTCATAGGTCATTCAAGCAAGAACAGCCAGGCGTGCTCACACCCAGGGAAACGGTTTAGCACAGCCTCCGAGGATCTCCCCAAGAACACTTGTAAATTATAAAAACACACCCAAAAAATGAAACAGTAGCCTCACAGGAGGGAAACCTAGCAGACATGGTCTTAATCAGGTAACTGACAGATGGTGTTTTCCTGAGGTGCCTTTCACAGTATCTCCGGGTTCCAGGCTGTTCTTAAGTAGCCTTGATCCTCCTCCCGTTAAGTGTAAGGTTTGAACATGGACGGGTCTCTGTGACGACCTTGAACAGGGGGAAGTGGCACCTGAAGGTCATAAGCACATCACGCAGGGCCACCTGCTTCCTGAGAACAGCCCCCTGGGGGCGTCAGCCACCAGGCCAGGAGGCCCCCAGCCCCACGTGACGCGGTCCTAAGACTACAGGAAGGGGAGAGAGATATCAGCCACCCTCTTGCGGCCCCCTCCCCCGGAGAGACCCCACATCGGGGCTCCCCGCTGAGCCTTTCCTGAACCCCTGACTCAGCCACCAGCGGGACCCCAGCCTGGCTGTGTCACCTGCTGGGGTCGGGCGGCTGTGGTGGAGCACCCACCATCACAGAGGCCGCATCGAGGCTGGAGAATGCGACCTGCGCCCATTTGGGAGGAAATACCAGACCCTCCCCAACACACAGACCGCCCCCCACACGCTGCCTGCACGCCGGAGCGGCACCCAGGCCACGCAGTCCAGCGGGACCGAGGGACATCCCAGAGGCGGACTCGGGAGACAGGGCAAGAGGCGGCCACAGTCCTGGGGACAGTGAGGGAAACTCGGACGGGGTCTCTGAGTGATGGTAACCGTTTTTGCCACCTTTTTTTTGGTGTGAGTTTGACATTGTTTCAAAATAAAAGGAAGAGGGGAAAGGGAAAGGAGAGAAGTCACCTCGCTCGCGCTGAGTCCGAGGAGAGCGCGTGGGTCCAGGCCAGGCGAGGGAGGCCTTCTACCCCGCCAGCCTCTGTCCCCCGCCCGGGGGTCGCCGGGCCACCAGGCTCCACGCGGACTCCTGGACCACGAGCCCCGCTGCAGCCCCACGAGGATGCGGCCTCGGCCCCCAGGTCACAGGTGCGCACTCGGGAGGAGGGCGCCTCAGAGGCACCGCTGTGCACACGGTTGTTAATAATGCAGCGGCGAGTGCGGCGAGTCCATTAGCCGAGCGAGAGGAGCTGCGGCCGGTGGGAAAGGACATTATGCAAATGCAGACAGAGGCAAGCGTTTAAAAATGCACATATCGAACTGAAAGCATCCCGAGTTTTCAGCCGTTCGTTTCCTTATAAACATATTCCCAAGGAGGCCCCGTTGCCAGCCGCTGCCACTGTAGAGAGAGCTGACGGTCTGGCCTCCACAGAACCAGGGCACCAGGTCCTCACGGCCCCAGGGCAGCGAGGACGCGGAGGGACGTCTCTCGGGGCCCAGGGCCACCCCAGCTCCTGTTTGCAAAACCCTCCTCAGCCCTGAGGCTCTGAAGCCCAGGGGGTGGCGGGAGGGAGGCGCTGTCCAGGGCCGCGCGGTGCTGACACCGGCTCCCTCCCTGAAGTGGGTGGCGGGGCCCACCTGTCCCGTCCGCTCTGTGGTGGCAGCGGCTCATCTGCAGCCATGGAAACCGCCCGCGGAAGGCAATTAGCGCACAGGTGTGTGCTCCAGCCCGCGCGCGCCTGTAGCTGCGGCGGCAATTAGTCCGCGTAATGAGCTAATCGCTCCTGGAATCCGGGTTCTCCCGCATCCCCGCGCAACGCCCCTGCGCGGAGCAGAATCTCGCTCCTAAGTGCCAATAATTAAATCAGCTCCAATTTCACCGCAATTAGAGCAGCGCAACTATCATAGTCGATCGGGAAATTACCTCGCGGTTGCGCGCGTGTGTTTTGCTCTCTCCCTCCTACCTGCCGGTTTAAGAGCGAAGTGAAGCGAGGCTGAACGCAGGCAAGTGTTTCTTTTTATGGGGGCAGGTCTCGCGCCTCTCGCAGCCAAGGGCCTGTTTCGGGGAGGTGGGCACTCATTTTAAAATGACGGCGAGCCTCTGTGAGCCCGGAAACATGTCGCACAGCATCTCACTTAATTCCGGGGACGGCCCCCGGTGGACATTCCCCTACATTTGCTGAGGCAGAAACCTGGTCCCGAGGCAGAAGGAACAAGCTAGCAAAAAAGACAGCCACCGGACACAAACCTGCGTACGTGTTCCTCGTGATCATCTGTCCAACCCCGCGAGGGAAGCGCTCCCTGCCCGCTCCACACGGGGAGCCAGGAGGGCAGCGATGTTAGGACACCCACCGAGGTGCGTCCACAAGCAGCCGTGAATCTGGGTTTTGGGAGACGCCAACGGGCCTGGCTCCACAGCCCGGAACCTTCCCAGGGTATTCGTGCCAACCCAGCTGCCCCGCGAGCTGACATGTCTGAACGCACACTTGGAGAAGAACTCAGACTGGTCCCCCCGACTCAGCGCCCATGGCTTCCTGGCTCCCCATCCTCTCACCCAGGAAACAAACACCCCCCCCCCCCCCCCCCCCCC
>PVJC01049306.1:0-12222 GCA_004026665.1 Murina feae | reverse complement strand
GAGAGGGAAGCAGGCTCGGAGGCTGGTGGGAGACTAGAATGAGGCCTGTGAGGCTGCACCCAAGCCGGCCTCCAGTCACTGTTGCAAGGCTGTGGCACAAGCGACGGTGGCCTGGGGTCCAGCGGCCCGAACGGGCTCCCCACCGCCACCCACCACCGCGCTGCCCACACAGCTCACTCCCCGGTGGGGGCCTCGGTGTTTACTGACAGCTGCCCGCTTCCCGGACTCGACCGTCCTCACGCCCGTGTGCGTCGCACGTGTGAGGCTGCGCGGTGCCATTCCAGGCGGGATCGCAGGCTGAGGGCCTGCCCCCCCTTGTCTGGAACATACTTACAGTAAAAAAGTATTTGCTGTCCGGCCAGCATGGCTCCGGGGTTGAGCATCGACTGGGAACCAGGTCACGGTTCCATTCCGGGTCAGGGCACAGGCCTGCGCCGCCAGTCCCATGCCCAGTGAGGGGCAGGCAGGAGGCAGCCGATCCATGACTCTCTCGTCATGGATGTTTCTCTCTCTCTCTCCCTCTCCCTTCCTCTCTGACATCAATGAACACATATTTAAATAAACATATATTGCTTGTCTGGAATTGGCATTTACCGGGCACCCCATGTGTTTGTTGGCGGACAATGGCCCCCTACACGTGGTTGGGCCATAGGCGGGAGGCGGGGCAGGGCGGGGGTGTGGTGCAGGGACACTCCCACCTTCCCCGGGCCCGTTCCTGCCTGGTGGCTCAGGAAACCCCTCCTGCGTGTGAACCACGGTCTAATCGCTCTGTGGTGACCTCCTCCCTCTCCCGGGACCCCATTCGTCCCTGCTCCCTTGTCCCCTAGAATTTGGGAGAGGCCTATGGTGACCCACGGAGGGTCCAGAGCCCAGAAGCTTCCATCAGCAGGGCAGCTGTGTGCCAGCCCAGACCCGGCTCTCGCACGGATGCCACGCCCTCCCTGGGGACGAGGAGGACCCGGTGTGCCTGCCCCCAGCCGCACCACTGATGGGCACCGGCCTGCGGCGCCCCCCACATTCTAGAAGACTTGGGGTCCATACTGTGGCGGGGGGACCGTCTGTGCCCAGCCCAGGGCTGCAGCAGGAAGGTGTCACGGTGTCTGCCCGCAACGCCGAGCAACCGGCAGCTCTGACCGGTTCTAGGAACTTGTCCCCAAGAAACAAACTCATGGCAATTCTTGGCTTCACCTCTGGAGACGTGAGTGGGAGAGAAGCCACATGAAAGAGGGCCCACGGAGACACGGACCCTCTTCCGGGAGACAGACGCTCGCCTCGACATGCCTCATCATCCTCTGACCTAATAACGCGCTTCGCCCGGTAACCCTGCTCCATCACCCTCGGCCATTGGTCAGCGCTGTCCTGGGCCTGGGAGAGGCGGGCCAGGGAGCGGGTGTCCCCCTCTCGTCCGGGTTCGTTTTGTTTTCCATCGGTGGGTGGTGGACCTCGCGGCTGGCCGCCGGCTGCCAAGGGCCTGGGAGTCGCTGCGGGGCCCTGAGTCCAGGGGCTGGTGCACAGCACGTCCACATTTAAGGGGACAGGACGAGACAGCGGTGACCCTGGGGAGAGCCCTGCAAAATGGTCTGGAAGGTTCTGGAAGGGCAGCCAGGTCCCAGGGAGTGCAGGGTGCGAGAGGGAAACCACAGCGGCGTTGAGGCCTGATGGCGTCAGGTCGGGGGGCCTGGCTGGATGTTGGGGACGCCTGAGGGGCTGGGCGGCAGGTGCGTGTGGGGGCAGCTCAGGCCGCTGCAGCGCCTCCGTGGAGCCCGGGCAGGGCCGGGGCAGGGAGCGCCCCCCGCAGACGCTGGGCTCCGGCCTCACAGCCCAGGGGCCTCCCACCCTCGGCCTCAGCTCCTCCTCCCGCACACAAGTGCGTGACTTTGGAGCTAAAGACACTGAACGACAGAAAACAGGTCAACTGAAGCCTTCCCCCCACCCCCACCCCCACCCACCACGGGAGCCAGGAGCGCAGCCCCTCACCCGGGAGCCAGGGTTCAGGACCAACGCATCAGGCAGAAGCTTGCTTCACACTTGACTCTTTAGGATCCTACACACAGACAGACACACACACACATATGCACACATATGTGCACATGCACACACATGCACACACACCTTTTAAATTACTGTGTGAAAGTGCGGGTGGGGCTGAGGCCTGCCCCCAGCAAGCGCAGACCTGCAGGCCCCCCAGTCACCCCCGCGGGCTCCACGGGGCCATTGCAAACGCGATCCCTCCTCCTCTCACTGAATGAAGACAAATGGCGGCTAGTGATGGGCTGAGGCTTCCTGAGGAACCCGGAGGCCACGGCCCAAGGAAGGAGGCCTGGCAGGTCCTGTCTCCCCGGAAAGATCCGGAGGGTCCGCAGTGACGGGAGCAGCTGGACGACCCTCTGACTCCAGCCGGGAACTCACAGGCCTGAGCCTGCAGCCCTGCCCCCTCCCATCGCCCTCGGGGTGGCCCTCTCCGCCATCTTCAGGCTGCGACCTTCAGGCTGACCTTGAGCTCTCAGAGCCTCCGTCTGCATTTTGTTGGGGTCACAGGGAAGGTGTTCAGCTGCCGTGATGTGCTGTGACGTGGGCCAGGCGCGGGGCCCGGGGACGCGGGGACACGGGCTGAGGAGGCCCAGCGCTGGCCCCGTGTCCCGGTCCTGCAGGGAGACGGACGGGCTCGGGCCGCACCGGCGGCTCTGAGGGGCTGGTTGAGGGGCTGGTCGGCGTGGGGACGGCGATGGGAGGGGCAGGACCCGCAGGAACAGGGAGGGGTGCGCGCTCTGAGGGTGCGTGTCCGTTTGGTCAGCCCGTCTGCTCTCGGCATGGCTTCCGGGAAACAGCTTGTGTTTATGTCGGAGAGGAGCCGCGTTCGGGGGCCAGCACGGCAGCTTGGCAGGCCGAATCCCACCCCAGGCCCATCTGCCAGGCGGGCGCGGGCCCTGCGTGCCAGCAGCCTGGAGCCTGGGAGGGGCGGACCGCAGGGGCAGCCCTGTGGGGGTGCAGGATGGTCGAGCTGTGTTTTCCTTCAAGGGGGCGTCAGGCTGTGCCTCACGCGGTCCCTCCTCACTCAGGCAGCCTCGGGGGCGCTTCCCCGGGGGGCAGGAGCCCAGAGCGCGCAGAGGGGCGGGAGGGGCTGCCCAGCGGTCAGCGCCCTGCCAGGAAGACGCGGAGCTCAGGGCCCGTCCAGCCCCACTTCCCTCAGGAGGGGACAGCGGAGAGGAATCGACGAGACGGGGTGAAAGGGAGACCAGGCAGGACCGTCTGTGCGGAGCGTGTCCACCGTCAGGGCCCGGGTGCGAGCAGAGGCCGCCAGGGCCACAGGCTCGTCTCCCGCCCGAGGCCGTGGCTCCCAGACGTCCCGGCTCAGACGCCCGAGGCCGCAGCCGCCCCTCTGTGTGAACCCCTCTCCCCCGGCTCCTCTCAGGTCCCTGCTGCGCCCTCCCGGGTCCCGCCCAGCTCCGCAAGCCGCAGTCATCCCTAAGGAGGCCCTGTGCGTGCACCTGCGCTTATGCTAATGAGGTGATGGGGGTCCACAGGTAGCTTCTGACTGATCACCAGGACAACCACACACACGCACATGCATACGGAGGGTAGGAACTCCCGCCCCATCCTCCCCTCCCTCCCCTCTCCCAGCCTGAGGGTGTGGCCCCCCCCACCCCCTAGTTTTTCTATTCGCCTCCTCCTCCGGCTGCTCCTGATGTGTCTTTGCTAGGAAACCAGGGCCCTTCAGTGACCTGCTGTCCTGAGCTCTGCCTGTCATCCCAGCAAAGTCTCCATGGCAGGGAAGGTCCTGGGGTCCCCCAGACTTGGAGCTCATGGTCAGCATCCCCATGGTCCCCGGGACTCATCATGGCGCCCGGAGTGGGGCCTGGCGCGTGGGATGAGCCCTCCGCCTGGGGGGCCGGCGGTGACCCAGGCATCAGCGTCCGAATGGAATTGCAGGGCGCCAGCTGGGGCCGGGGCGCTGCAGAGGCCGTCAGTGTGCGGGGAGCCAGGCACCTGGGTCCGGAGGCGTAGCCCACCTCCCCGCCTGCCCCGCCTGCCCCGCCTCAGCCCCCTGCTTCCCGGGCCTCATTCATCCAAGACCTTCCTTTGGCCCAGCTCAGGACACCGACTGAGAGGGGCCCCTCCCCCCAGGGTTCGCCTCCTTCGTGGCGGGAAACGCAGCCACAGGCCCAGGGGGTGGTCTCCCTGCCCCATGTGGTTGGTCCAGGTCTAGATCTCAAGCTCAGTTCTTTTTAAAAAAATATTTTTTTTATTAATTTCAGAGATGAAGGGAGAGGGAGAGGGAGAGAGGGAGAGAGAGAGATGGAAACATCAACGATGAGAGAGAATCATGGATCAGCTGCCTCCTGCACGCCCCCTACTGGGGATGGAGCCCACAGCCCAGGCCTGTGCCCTGACTGGGAATCGAACTGTGATGTCCTGGTTCATAGGTCGATGATCAATCACTGAGCCAGCCTGGCCAGGTCCAAGCTCAGTTCTTATAGCCGCGATGGATCCCCCAAAATGCCCCAACTCTGAGGCATGCTGCAGCCGTGCCCTCACCTCACAGAGCCCCTCACCTGTGAGGGATCCGCCGAGCTTGGCCACCAGGTCCTGCGTGGCCACTGAGGCCTCCGATGCCAGACGCACCTTAGCCGTGGACATAATTCGGCTCAGGAACGCACAGCCCCTGACCAGCGGGAGCAGCTCTAGGCCAGGGGTCACGGGTGGGCCACACGCACCCCACGCTCTCTCTCTTGGTCGCGAGCAATGAATTATCCCAAAGGCAGGGAGCCCCGTGGTCAGAAGTCACTGCCTTTGCTTTAAAAAGAGGAGTGAGTTTCGCTTAGAAGCCAGAGCTGCTAAGGCCGACCTGTGAAGGCCACCTCTGCAGGCGCCAGGGTCCCGACGCCGGTGGAGCAGGATCCACCCCGTCTGCACGTCTCTGGGGGAGGAAGGCACTGGGGAGAGGGACCAGCCACCATCCAGAGAGAGACCCGTGGCCCCAAACAACGGGTCAGCCTCAAGGGGGGATGCAGGTCTTGCGGGGACATCAGAGGTGGGACACCCCTTGGCCAGGTGACAGACGCATCCTCACAGCTATGTGATTAACACGCCCGACAGACCCGCCCGCTGCTGTGGCTCAGTGGCTGAATGTCCACACCTATGAACCCGGAAGTCACGGTTCAATTCCTGCCCAGGGCTCATGTCCAGGTTGCAGGCTCGATGCCCAGTGCGGGGCGTGCAGGAGGCAGCCGGTCCGTGAACCTCTCTTATTATTGATGTTTCTATCTCTCTCTCCCTCTCCCTTCCTCTCTGAAATCAATAAAAACATATTTTTATTTTTTATATTTTCGTATATATTTTATTGATTTTTCACAGAGAGGAAGAGAGAGGGATAGAGAGTCAGAAACATCGATGAGAGAGAAACATCGATCAGCTGCCTCCTGCACACTCCCCACTGGGGATGTGCCCACAACCAAGGTCCATGCCCTTGACTGGAATCGAACCCGGGACCCTTGAGTCCGCAGGCCGACGCTCTATCCACTGAGCCAAACTGGTGAGGGCAAAACATATTTTTTAAAAAGATAATCCATAAAAACCCTCTCGCTAGCGTCCTATCAGGGGTGAGAAACAAGTGTCCTACTAAGATCAGGTGTGAGGCAAGGATGCCCCTCACCTCTGCTCTCAGCCTCACACTGGACGTCCAAGCCAACGCACTATGACAAGAACAGGAAATAAAAGATGTTCAGATTGGGAGGGAAGACATGAAACCCTCCTTAGTCCACAGGTGGCATAATCATTTATGTGGAAAATCCAAAGAATGGACACACACAAAAAAAGTCCTGGAACTAATAGTGACGATGGCAAGATTACAGGTCACAAGGTTAATATTGATAAACATCCCTTTCTTTCCTATATACCAGCCTTAACCAAGTGGAATTTGGCATTAAAAACAAAACTACAGTAGCATATGCAGAGTGTCCCCCAAAAATGTATACACACTATGAATGCAGTATTTATTAAAATACATTTCACTTTCAGAATGTAATCGAAACTACAGCTATCAGCTGTTAGAGTGCATGCACATTTTGAGGGGGACGGCCTCTATATTAGCACTTGCTAAAAAATCTATATATGACCCTGACCGGTGTGGCTCAGTGGATAGAGCGTTGGCCTATGGACTGAGGGGTCCCAGGTTCAGTTCCGGTCAAGGGCATGTGCCTTGGTTGCAGGCACATCCTCAGTGGTGAGTGTGCAGGAGGCAGCTGATTGATGTTTCTTTCTCATCAATGTTTGACTCTCTACCCCTCTCCCTTCCTCTCTGTGAAAAATCAATAAGATATATTTTTTAAAAATCTATATATATAAAAAGCCAGTGACCGAAACACTGGAAGGACCAGACAACCCATCACTATGGAACCCACTGCGGCTACAAACCTGCCTGATTGGGAGGGGTGGGGGGGGGCTGCCTGCCAATCTTACATGGCCCCTCCCCCCAGCCAGCCTGACCCTGATTGGCCCAGATAGGGGTGGACCTGCCGGCCAACCTCCCACCATCTCCTTCTCCCAACAGGCCTGGCCCTGATCCGCCCCAATTGGGGACAGGCCGGCCAGACCCCACCGTTGCACGAATTCGTGCACGGGGCCTCTAGTATTTAGATATAATCCTAACAAAATACACACAAGACCCGGGAGGAGAAATGCACCATGGGGTGGGGAGACTGAACACCGTCTAGGGGTCAGTTCCCCCCACGTTGATCTTAGAGACAAAGCCGCCTGGATGAGAACCCCAGGCCGCCACCGGATGGGGACCCGCTTGCTGCGTCTGAAGTTCACATGGAGAAGCAAGAGACGCAGCACAGCCAACACGCTGCCGGACACGCACAGAGCTGGAGGCCCACGCTTTCCGGCTTCAAGACCCACCGGGAAGCCGCAGCGAGCGTCCGGCGAGGCGCTGGCGAAGAAGGGACCCCAGACCAGGGGCAGAAGCGAGAGCCCCGTGAGTAGAGGCAGCCGGTCTGTGACGGAGCAGCAGAGGCCGCTGCGACCCGGTCTCCTCACCAGAAGGAGCAAAGGGGCAGCCACATGCCAGCCACGTGCCAGCCACGTGCCAGACCACGAGCCTCGACACAGGCCTTGCCCCAGCCCCAAAAATTAATTCCAAGTGAGTCACAGGCCGGAATGCAAAGTGCAAAACTGTCAGCTCCCAGAGCACAGCGCAGGAGGGCGCCTCGGGGAGCTCGCCGAGCGATGCCTCTCCTTGTTTTCATCTCTGTTTTGCAAGAAATCTTTGTTGTTGAGAGTATTGCATATGGCGACGCCTCTCTAGACACAACGCAGCTGTGCCCGCGAAGGTAACCGCGGCGAGCGAGACTCCACGGGAACCTCAGGCTCCTGCGCTCCGAAGGACTGGGAGAAGCCACGCCTGGCGGGGGTATTTGCCAAAGACACACCTGATCACGGGCTGTCACCCAAACACGCAGCAAACTCCTGGAAGCAACAGCGAGGAAACAAACACCCCAACTTAAAACAACAATAACATGGCCCCAGCGCCTCAGCAGACGCCGCACGGAAGCAGAGGGCGCAGTGAAAAGGGAGCCGCGAGCCCGTGCCCCACACCGCGTGGCCCGGGAGACGCACCTTAAAACACCGAGACGCGACACGCACGGTCAGCGGGGCCCCAACCAGGACGCGACGGCAGAAGCCGGAGGAGGGCAGCAGGGACCTCCGCTCCCACTGGGGACACGGGGGAAGGCAGCGTGGTGGCTCCTTACAAAACCAAACGTGGCCCTGACCTGTGTGGCTCAGTGGATAGAGCATCGGCCTGCGGACTGAAGGGTCCCAGGTTCAATTCCGGTCAAGCGCAGGTACCTTGGTTGCGGGCACATCCCCAGTGGGGTGTGTGCAGGAGGCAGCTGATCGATGTTTCTATCTCATCATCGATGTTTCTCACGCTATCCCTCTCCCTTCCTCTCTGTAAAAAAATCAATAAAATATATTTTAAAAATAATAATAAATAAATAAATAGCGCGGAAAAATAAAACTACCATTTACAGAAAAGCAACAAGACAAGGACCACGTCCACCCCTGGAACATTCCAGAGCCTCGGGGCCTCTCCCCAGCTCTCCCTCCCCCCCCTGGCCCACCCCTAACTCGCTCGGGGCTCCAAGCAGGAACACAAACACAGCTCCGCGCACCATATGTCGAAATATTTATAAATGATAAATCAAGTTAACGAACTGTTAAATAAAAATGTTCTAGCTCCTGCTTTGACAAATGTACCTTCGTCAGAACAGAATTGAAAAGATGCGTGAGATGACGGCTTCTGTTTTGATAACCGGGAGCTGGCTCAGTCCCAGAGAGAAGGGGGTTTGGCGGCGGCCGACGGCCCGCGCCTCGGTGAGCGATAAAGCCAGCACGTGTGCGATTTATAAATGGCCGCACGTGTGCTCCGTGAAGTTTATTTTCTCGCCTCCATTTCAGCAAGATCGCTAATTATGCTGTTATAATTAAGACTCTCGTGTAATTTGCATCTTATTGACAGTCGTGACAAATGAGCACGCTCCCCGGAGCGGTGGATGGCGGCGAGTTCTGAAAAATGAGCTTCGGCTCGGAGAGACTTTGATCGGCGAGGCAGCAGCAGCTGGGGCTGTCGGAACGATTCTTTAAGGAATGTACCGGCTTGGAAATTAACCACATTTCTTTGAAATGTTGCTTATAATGTTTTTTTTGTTTTGTTAATCCTCACCCGAGGATATTTTTCCCCATTGGTTTTCAGACAGAGTGGAAGGGAAGGGAGGAAGGGGAGAGAGAGAGAGAGAGAGAGAAAGAAACACATGGATGCGCTAGGGACACATGGAACCCTGCCTGGGGTGTGCCCTTGACCGGGAATTGAACCTGCGACCCTCTGGTGCCCAGGACCACGCCCTAACCATTGGGCCAATCGGGCCAGGGCTCACTCATCATGTTTGATCATGGTGATGGGGTCGCATGGTACACAATTGGACTCTGCGTTCAACGCTGGAGGTCAGGGCTGCCGGTCCTGTCTGGGAGTGGCCATTCCGGACACTGGGACGGGGTCCCCTGGCGGCGGCCCATGAGTACTTAGGGTCCCCACAGGCTTCCCACCAGCCAAGGAGGGTTCTAGACGCCTGACACTGTGATCATGTGGCTCAGCTGCCTGGGCGACCGCTGGCCCTGGGTCCTGGCCCCTCCCACTCTGTCCGCACCACCTCCTGGGCCCAGCAGCCCCCTGCGGGTACACTGCTCTTCCTCTGCTCGGTCTCTCGGAGCCCATGGGCCGCGCCAGCGCGCTCCCCTTGTGCTTCCCTGCGCTGCCTCCACCGGCTTTCGTTTTCCTACTCTTTCCTTCAGATCAGGCCGCAGCCAGTTGAAGCCAAGGGCTGGCTCACTGAGGCCGTGTCTGTGAGCTACTGGGACCACCTGCGGTCGGTCAGGGCTCAGCAGGCGTCGGTGTCTGCTGGCCACGGAGCCGGGCGTGGGGACCCCGGCCGCAGCCCTCCCCACAGTCCTGCTCACACACCCCAGGTCCCCTCCTCCCCCCATGGGAGCAGGTGAGTGGCACGCGATTCTCAAACTCTGGTTGCTCGTGGACAGGGAGGGGCCGGGAGCCCGGTGGACAGCGGGGACCACAGCCCGACATGGGGGACCCACGGGGCCTGACCGTCCTTCACCCCTGAGCCCGCCTCAGGCGCGTCTGACCCCCAGGAGGGGAGAAGGCTGCGGGGACGGCACGTGAGCGGGGCGCACGGCTCTCGCTGGCTGCCGCTCGGAGCGCGCATTAACCCGGCGCCGTAATGAGAAGAGCTACTAAAACGTGATTTATTGAGACTCGGGCTGTTAAAGCAGGTCAACGCCGATACCATTAGCTCCCGGATCAGACACTCTCCGCGGAGGGAACGTTGATAAAACAGCACTAAATGCCACTCGAACGGGGCGGGGAGGGGCTGCGAGGCCGCGACCCATGGGGAGCGGGGAGACATGTTCCTTCCGGGGTCCGCCCTGTCCCCTCCTGCCCCCCCACCACCCCCCCACGGACTCCTCGGCCATGGTCCGGGACCTGGGAGCCGAGGCACGTGGGCTGCTTCCCGGGCGGGTGGCTGACTCCTCAGGAGCAGGAGGGAGCCATGTCCTGCTGGGAGGAGGGGTCTCGGGGCTGGAGCAGCGGCAGAGAGGTCAGGCCGCACTGGGTCCCCTCGCCTTCCCACTGGTCGGCTGTGTGGCTGCAGCAAAGGCAGGTGAGCCCGGCAGGTGGGCCCTGGGCCCCTGCTGAGCCCCGGGGAGGGGGGAGGGCACCCGCCTGCTCCTCAGGCCGCTCATCAGGAAGCTGGGCCGGGCTGTGGGGTCTCTGTGCCCATGCTGGTCCTCGGGCCTCGCGGCCCCTGTGAGAGCTGGGACCGTCTCCCTGTCCCCACCCGTACCCAGAGGCTGGTGGCTCCCACAGGCAGAGTGACAGGCAAGGACATGAAGGGCACTTGGAGGGTGTGGCGCTGTGTCCTCTCTGCCCCCTGCCCCCTCCCCCCCTCTCCTGTCCCAGCCACCGACCTGGCTCGTCCCCCAGCGTCCTCAGCCGAAGGCTCGGTCCCTCTCGCCGCTGTGACGAGGTGAACATGGAGACCGAGGTGGCTCCCCCAGGCAGGAGGCCTCGTGTTCTTCCCTCTGCCGGAGCTGGAGGGAGGCTGGGTGCTGGCGACGCATGGGGGTCTGAGGGGTCCCCCCCAGGAGTCCGTCCCAGCACCTCCCAGTCCTCCCCGCGTCTCATCCGAGGCCTGAGCGCATTGCCGGCGTCGAAGGCCGTGGTGACCGTGGGCAGCTGTCACCCGCCACCTTGGACGCTGCCGTCCTCCCAGCAAAGCCTGGCTCGAGCCCTGGACACCAGTGAACGACAGGCAGCCTCTGAGTCTCATCTCTGTGGGCACTGCCCGTTGGGGTGGGGGGGACATGCCCCCAGGAGCTGCCCAGCTGGGGACAGTGCAGTGACCCTGAGGAGGGGTATGTGTACCCATAAGCTGGCCGGGTGGGGACGGTGTGGGTCCCCGAGGCCTCGGGAGGCACGTGGGGTGTGGTCAGCAGCCCTGCTTCCCAGCGGGGCCCTGTCGAGGTCACTTGGCTGGAACTCGACCCCTGACCCTGGCAGTTGTCCCTGCACCCAGAGGGGCCCATGTCCTCTGTCACACGTGGCACAGTGCGGGCGCGGCTGCCTGCCCGTGATCTCCCCCAAATCCCCGAAGTGGAGAGGCGTCTCGCTGGCCCGGCGCTGCCCTTGGTGTGGCTCCCACGAGGCAGGGCTCCAGGGGCCGCGGGGAGGCCTGGCCTCAGCCCAGCGGCAGCAGCCACGGCTCCGGGGCCTGTTGGTTCTGCGAGAGCAGCTGCTGGGCCTGTCCGCGTTCCAGTTGTGGCTTGTTGCGCGGCCATGTTTAATGTCTCGGTGAAGGCGCAGATGTGGTTTGTGTGTAGTAACGAGCAGCCTCCATCTGCCCAAGGAACGTGCTCCATCCAGTCCATCGCGGAGGCTTCGGGAAGCAGCGATGAGGGGGGAGGACCTGGTGCCACTCTGCACCTGCTCTGCTCTGTCTGGCTGTGTGGCCTCGGCACCTCCCTTCCCCTCGAGCCCTGGGTTTTCTCAGCAGAAAAGGAAGGTCTTGGGCTTGAATTTCTTCAAGGTCCCCTTCAGCGCTGACATTCTCAGTCGCCAGGGCTCATGTCCCCCCTCCCCACCCCCTCTCATAAGAGCTGGCGCACAGAGATGGAGGCTCCGCCCCAGGGGCCGCATTTCCTTGGTGACCCTAGCACCTTCTTCGTAAAAACTTCTGCTTTAGATCGTGTTCAGCCCCATGTCAGTTAGCGGTGACTGACACTATATTTTCCGTCCAGAAGACAAAACAGACTGGGCGCTTAGTGTGTTAATTCACTATGTAATCAGGTCTAGGATCAACAACAGGCATCCGGGTAGACTCCATCCAGGGCCATGGAAGGGTGTATGGACCTTCATCCACCCATCCAGACCCTCATTCATCCTTCTCATCCATCCATCCATCTTCCTCTCCATCTATCCATCTTCCTGTCCATCCATCCATCTTCCTGTCCATCCATCCATCTTCCTGTCCATCCATCTTCCTGTCCATCCATCTTCCTGTCCATCCATCTTCCTATCCATCCATCTTCTTGTCCATCCATCTTCCTGTTCATCCATCCATCTTCCTGTCCATCCATCCATCTTCCTGT
>PVJC01049304.1:0-12247 GCA_004026665.1 Murina feae | reverse complement strand
AGAATCAGTTGCAGGCAGATTCTGTGAGCTGCCAGTCCTCCAACTAGCAGATGCCACCCCCTCTTTGTGAAAAACACTCACACAGCATTCCCTACAATGAAATCAAGCAATTGTTTAAAAATGAAATCCTTCCCGGGTGGAATTAACCATCAAGTGAGCTGTGGTTCTATTCACAATGCAACATCAGAGTGTTGCACGAGGCATTACATTCATCCTTTTTAAAAAAATTATGACTAAGTGTCACCTATGAAATGTATGGGCTATGGAACTTTGACATTAAATTAGCCTCACACTGTCCCTGCTCCTCCCACTCCTAGCCTATGAATAGTAGACTATGCAGAGAGCAGAACATATGATTCAAACATGATACCTCCTTACCAGGGAGACTGAAGCACAGGATTGTGCTGTAGCTGGCTGAGGGGTTGTGATCCACACACACAAACTGCATCATTCATTTTTTTGCTGGTCATGTTCTTTTGGCTAGAATATTGTGTTGCCATCTGCACACCTGATTGATCTGGCCATGAAGATGATAACTGTAATTACTAATATAATAATAAACTGCTGTTGTTAATTGCTTATTATGTTCCAGGCAATTTTCATATGCTTTGTCATGCCACTCTCACCACTAGCTTGCAAATGAATAGCTTTGTGGTTAAAAACAAGTTCTGGAGTCAGACAGATGTGGGTTTAAGTCCTGACTCTTCGCTTCCTAGCTATGTGTCTCAAGGCAAGTCATTCAGCTTCTCGAAGCTACGTAATAATCTTCATGTATGTAAGATGAGGGTAATAACTAGAGACCTTGTTGAGTTGTGAGAACTACATTCATCACAGAGCTGTTCAGCGTCTTAGTATCTATATTATGCTGGATGAAGAAACTGAGGCTCAGAGAGATTAAGCAGCATGCCCATAGTTACACAGATAATACGTTGTAAAGCTGGAATTTGAGCCCAGCCCTATCTCTTTCAAATGCAGCCTAGCAATACTGCACAGTGATTAAGAGTACAGCTGTCTTGCCCTAGCCAGTTTGGCTCAGTGGATAGAGCTTGTGGACTGAAGGGTCCCAGGTTCAGCTTGCGGACTGAAGGGTCCCAGGTTCAATTCTGGTCAAGGACACATGCCTGGGTTGTGGGCTCAATCCCAGTAGGGGACATGAAGGAGGCAGCCAATCAATGATTCTTTCTCATTAGTAATGTTTGTCTTTCTCCCTCTTCCTTCCTCTCTGAAATCAATAAAAATATTTTTTTTAAAAAGAGTACAGCTGTCTGAGTTCAAATTCTGACTCTAGTGACCACTAAGATTTGTGATCTTAGGAAATAAATTTATCCTCTTTTCTGTGTCTTAGTCTCCCCATTTAAAAAATATCTGTGATGGATTTGTTGTGACAATTAAATGTACAGCTCTTAGGATAGTGCCAGAAAGACAGTAAATGTTGTATAAGTGTTTGCTATTATAATGGCTTTCTTATTATTTACTGGAGGGAGGACAGAAAGAGGGAGATTTGTTCCACTTACTCACGCATTCATTGGTTGATTCTTATATGTGCCCTGCCTGACCAGAGAGCGACCCCACAACCTTGGCATATCGGGGACAATGCTATAACCAACTGAGCTACCTGGCTGGGGCTATAATGAATTTCTTATTCTTCCAAACATTGAGTCTGGCTGGACTTTTATTGCAATAGGTCAAGGTGAGTGAGTGTTAGTGGGAATGTGGGCAGTTGTTCTGGACAGTTTAGTTCTTCCTGCTTTTCTAAGAGATTTCTCAGGTCCCTAAATCTCCTGCAGGATAAACACTCTGCTTCTTCAGCTGCTCCTATGGCACTCTGGCAAAGATGGTTCCCTTCACTGCATGCTCTGGACTCTTCATCCTCCAGGGCAAGCTTTCTCAAGCTTGGCACTGATGACATTTGTCGGGATAATGTTTTGTTGGTAGTTGGGGGGGTGGCAGGAGGGGAGGGGGTTAGCTGTGCTGAATGGTGTAGGATGTCTCGCAGAATCCTTGGATTCTACCCACTAGAGGTCAGTAGCATCCCCTCCCAATGTGATAACCAAAAATATCCCCAGACACTGCCAAATGTCCCTTGAAGGGCAAAGCACCTCTAGCTGTGAACTGCTTAGTCTAGAGAATCTAGAGCAAGTATGTCAAACTCAAAGGCTAACGTGAGCCAAATAAACAAGATTTAAGTTTATGTGGGCCACACAAAAAAACCAAAGCTTCAATTTTTGTAGAAATGTAGATTTATTTCAATAGAGACATGCTGAATGCAAAGCACTGAAATGAGTAATCATTCACAAAATAATAGAACATTTAAATAAAAATTAATATTTTTTCTTGAACATTAACTTACCAGACACTTAATAACTGAACAAATTAATAAGCGTAACACAAATAAACCTATTTTCTCTTGTTCTCCGAAAGTGAAAGATTTCCTGTTGCACACATCAAACAAGTCAGTACAGGACTGATGACGTGGCCATCGGCTGCTAAAATATTCGCTGCTAGTATTAGTGGAGAGAAATGGTGTGTCTGTGCGTAAGGTGCGTAAAGGAAATGAACGCAACATGATTACAGCAATCAGTCACTAGTGGACGCTGTAGTTCGTTGTTAATAATTATGTATAACAGGATATAGTAAACATTAAGTTATGAAGTTTTTATTAAAACGTTTCTTACATACCATCATATTGGCTGGGCCACAAAAATATTCCATTGTGGGCTGCGAGTTTGACGTGCTTGGTCTAGAGTCCAAACTGACAAAATTATTGGGAGATCATCTGAGAGCGGGGTGTGCAACACTGACCATCTTTTAAGATGGCTGCAGATTACGTACTCGAGCTCCCATGATGGTTAAGCAGCTCCTTCTTACACAGAATTTGCTGATTGCTAAGTCCTCCTACGTCTTTTTCATGGCTGCGACTGATGCCTGTGCAGGGGGATTTTGGCTTTAAGTGCATCTCTCCCCCTGAAATATGTTGGAGGCTGCTCAGTGGCCCAGCTCGTACATGACAAACCTCTCTAAAAACCACCTCCTCAAAGCCCAGAAGTGGCCACTGTCTTCCAGACCCCATACCCACTCAGCTCCAAGGTCTCATTCAAATGCCACAGCCTGAGGAAGTTCTCCCAAATCCTCCATTAGCACGCTCCTGCCCCAGCTCTGGGTTTCTGGGCTTTGTTTGTATCCTATAGGCTATTTCTTCCAAAAGATTGTCAGCTGTTTGAGAATAAGGGCTTACTCAGGGAATCCTACAGTGTCATTTGCCTGCTTAGTGCAAAATCTGTTCCAGCGAATGTTCTTTGAATGGAGTCATGTCCTGGCCTTTAAATAAAATCTTTAACATCTTCTTGGGTGCTAGCACATCGACACTCAACAATTCTTCTTGGCATGCAACACCTTCCACACACTGGCTGCCTTTGCCCACCCATCCGGTCTCCAGATACAGTCCCCAATTTAGGCAGCTCACTGCTTCTGCCCAGAAACAAATCTGCCTTATAGCCCACAAACACCTGCTTCCCTAACCCGGACCACCTATCTCCTCTTCAGATTCTATATATCTTCTCAGACTAACTCAGCTCGTATTTAGTTGCTTCAAATGCATTTTGAAATGAGACAGAAAATAAAATACTAACTCTATTTTCACAGCAGAGCCTTTTATTTGTTCTCAAAGGCAGAATTTCGGAGTGGTCAGTAGAGGCTCACCAGAGAGACATGGGTTCAAATCCCACCTCTGTAGATTTCATAACACCATGACTTCAAGGAAATGACTTCACCTTGCTACCTCCATTTCCTCATTGTAGCGAGGATCATACAGAGTGCCTGCAGCGTAAGGTGGTTGGAGAGAACGAGATGATGCGTGTAGAGCATTCAGCCTAGAGTCCAGCCTGTGGTAAGCACTTCAGAGACACCAGCTGTTCTCAGCTCTTTCCTGATCAGTCCACCTCCTCGAGGTCTCCCTTCTGATCCCTGCAGTCCACAGACGGTGTTTTCCAGTGCATCCCTGCATTATATGCTGTCTTATGTTGTTCACTTGCATGGGTTTAGGACCTGGTTGTGTCTCTCTAAACAGACTGCTTAAATATTGTGGAGCCAGCGATTCATTCATTTGACAAGTATCTGTAGTGTCATCACCATGTGCATTGGGCTAGGCAGTGTGGATGGAAGTGCACAGATGTATTGCTTGGACCTTGACCTCCAAGAATTTATCACTTAATAAAGAAGATAATGTGCGTACAATAAAGAGTTATAGCCATGTTAAAATGGTAGTGTCATTAGAACAATTTAAGAGTCCAAAGGCTAGAAGAATCACTTTTGCCTGGGGTAATCAGGAGAGGCTCAGGAAATCTGGGTCTCACAGGGATAGGGGATGGCGAGAGAATGCTTCATGGGGAGATGGAGCAGGTTGCGCAGAAGCTTGAAGGTGGGGAGGCAAGAAGGTTATAGGGGGAACCGAGCAGTACATGTGACTTTCGCTTGAGGAGTGTGAAAGGCAGCAGTAGGAGACAGGTTGGAAGCCAGGGGAGGCCTCAAATGAAGGCTGAAGGAGTCGGTGTGCGGAGCAACTGAAGGCTTGAGGAAGGCACTGGCTGGCTCAAATTTGTGCAACTGGAAGCTAAATCCAGAAGGATTCAGGAATATCATGTATGCGACCACAATAATAATTCGGCTATGATATAGCCGGAGTTAATTTAGGGGGTAGCTGTGAGCACGGGAGGAGGGCATGGACGTGGGTGAGACCCTGTACATGTGGAGAAGACATGGACTTCTGGGTGGTCTTCACTTTGTCCCTGCGGTCTGTTCCTCACACAGCAGCTGGGGAGGCCCTGTGGTCTTTGTACATAAGGTCATGTCACTTTTCTGAGCAAAACCCTCCAAAGGTTTCTTATCTCACTTAGACTTAAATTTTAATCCCCTGTCCGTACCTCACAGCAAGTGCTGCTTCTCCAGCCTCCTCTACTCACCTTCCACCTACCACTGGATGCATTCTAGCCACTGACCTCTTTGCTGCTCCTCAAGCATACTGCTCCTCAGGGCCTTGGCATTTGCTGTTCCCTTTGCCTGCTGCAGTCTTTGTCCAAATACCAAATAGCCACATGGCTGGGTCCTTCACATTATTCTGGCCTCTGCTCAAATCTATCTCTTCAAAGAGACCTCCTCTGATTAAATAAGCAGCATCCCCACCCTGTCATTTTCTATGTGCCTTATTTTTATTTACAGCACTATTTACTCACTGATATTATAACATACACTAGAGGCCCAGTGCACAAAACTTGTGCACTGGTAGGGTCCCTAGTGACTGGTGACAGCTGGCTGGCTGGATACTCCCTTCCTTCCCCCAGCTGGCCCTGCCTCCTGGTCGAACTCCTAGAAGAATTCCTGGTGGAGGGGACAATTTTCATACTATACTTCTATTATATAGGATTGGTGTGTTCACTGTCGGCCAGCACTACTAGAATGCAAGTTCCATCATTTTTGGTGCCTGCTTTATCCTCGGAAAAAATGAATGAATAATAATGGGAAGTCAAGGGAACACCAGCATTTCCAGCTTGGGAAAATTGGAGGCCAGTGGAGTAGTCATCGACCAAAATGGGAAATATGGGGCAAAGGAGAGTTTTGAAAAGGAAGATGAGGTCAGTTTCCAACATTTACATCTGCAGTACCAGCAAGAAACCCCAGTAGATAATCCTAGTCGGTAGCTGGGAGAAGGACTGAATTCAGGAGGCAATAGGGTTCAAAAATTAACCACAGAGAGGTGATCACTCAGCCATGCATCTGAATGGCCAAGAGAGGGCAGAGCACCAAACACCTGTCTCTAAGGCACATCCGAAAGGAGGAAGCGGGTGAGCAGCTGAAGAGAGGTTTTCCATAGCTGCCCACTGCTCTTGGGAGTAAATCCCAAACCCTCCCAGGCCCCCACAGGACCCTGCACGAGCTGCCCTTTGTTCATAGCCCCACCTCCCCTCCCCACCATCTTGTTTCCTGCACTCCCCTTACTCTGGCCTTCTTTCAATTTCTTGAATTTGCCAAGCTCCTTCTCACTGCAGAATCTTCCCAGTTCTCCTTCCTCTTCCTGGAATCTACCCTTCCAATCTCTCCACTCTTCACCCAGTTAGCACTTACTCATCCGCAGGTCTCAACTTCAATATTACTTCCCCCATTGCCCTTCCTTCATTTCCTCTCCTCCACTCTTCCTCCCTGTTAGATGTTTTTGTAACTCTCTGTAAATATGTAAACACACACACAGAGCAGGTAGCCGATACAGAGAACATATGACTGTTTGTCTGTCCTCTTAGGCTACCCACTTCAGTGGCCAGTGGGCCAATGCTGACGTCTGTGTTGTACACTGCTGTATCCTTGGCACCTAGCACAGTTGTGGGATGTAATAGATGCTCAATAAAACATAATAAAAGAATGAACTGAAAAAGAAGGAAGAAAGAATCAAAAAACACAGAATGACCTGAGGGCAGGGCGGATTTTCCCAGCAGAAGTGGGGCATTGTCACTGCTGAAGTATCCGAGGGCCTGAGTGATTGTGGCCTCAGGAATCCATTTAAATACGGTCATAAGGGAGGAAGAAGAGGTAGTGAGGTCTGACAGCAAAGGGTGCAAGAGAGAGTGGCTGGGAGAGAAAGAGAATCAGCTAGTGAGACTGCTCTTTCGAGGGATTTGGCAGTAAATTAAGAAAGGGGATGGAGAGGAAGATGGGGGCTGAAGTTGTTAGCAGAGTCACAAGAAAGATTTGGGGGGTGAAGGAGAAGTTCACATGTTTAGAAGTCAAGAAACAGCACTTAGTCAAAGGGAAAGATAAAAATATTTATAAATAAGTAGAAGGTAAATGGATGGGGCAAAGCACCTGAAGGGAAAGGAATGGGACTGGGGACTCAAATGGACAAGTTGGAGGTGTGGTGGTGGGAGAAAAGTCAGAAATTCAAGGCAGATGCCTCATGACACACATGAGGGCCATGAGATCCTCTTCACATATCTACATATCCCTTCGAGGCAGGTTCTAATATATATATTTCAGAGAGGAAGGAAGAGGGAGAGAGAGATGGAAACATCAATGATGAGAGAGAATCATTGATCAGCTGCCTCCTTCACCGCTCCCTATTGGGGATCAAGCCCACAACCCTGGCATGTGCCCTTGACTGGAATAGAACCTGGGACCCTTCAGTCCGCAGGCCAATGCTCTATCCACTGAGCCAAACCAGCTAGGGCGAGTCGGGTACTATTCTCACCCCCCATTTATGGGTGAAGAAAGTAAGGCTTGAAATATTGAGTAAATTTTCTTCCAGGACACAAAACCACTCGATACCTGAGCTGATTTCAAGTCCATTTTCTCCATTATACTTCATAAACACCCCAAAGGATGAAGGGGAAGAGATTTACGCCCTCTGCGATGGGAAGGAAGGGGTGTGGTGGAGGGCAGGGAAGTTGAGAGAACTCAAGTGAGATGCTGGGTCCTCCCTCCTCTAGGAGGTGGCAAAAGCATCTTTGAAAGTGGAGTCCAGCTCTAAGAGATTGGAAGGTTTAGAGGAGATGCTACAACGTGGAGGAGGAAGCGTGCTGGCGGTGAGAAGGTGGCCAGGCAGCAGGGAGGGTCCTTCTGAAGTGGAGCCAGATGAATTTGTAACAGATCCAAACAGCCCTGTTTCCTGAACTTCCCCAGCCAGGGGAGGAGCAGAGACAATAGAAAGGGTTTGTCCAGGCCTAGAAATTAGCAACAGGGGTGGGGGTGGGGTGGTCAGGGGGTGAGAATTGAGGGCCAGGAGGCTGTAGCAGAAAGACAAGAGCCAGACAGGAAAGGCACATCTTTGCAGTGACTAAAGCAGGAGTCCGGACTGGGCTGATGTAAGGCAGCATTAGGAAGGGGAGGATATCTGATTACGAAAATAGAGGGTTTGAGGCCAGAGCTTTGAAAAGGTCATCAATACAAGGATGGGAGTGTTTAAGGGAGATGAGAAAAGCTAGCGAGACCGAGGACTGTGAGCCTGGCTCTGGAATTAAGGAAGGAGGGGGACCACCCAGAAATCAGTAAGTCATAGCTTTGGGAAGAGCTACATGAATGGAGTGGACGCCAGAGAGGAAAGGCCACTGCAGGACAATGACAGAAGCACGGTCCATGAGCCGGCGAGGAAAGTGCACCGCTGTTCCTTAAAGAGGAGAGAGGACAGAGAGGTGCAGTGTGAGTTGTTCCAGCAGGGAACTCTGTGAAGGGAGCGATGTTTTGACAAGCAGTCTGATTTCCTGGAGACAGCGGCAGCAAAGCTTGAGATCACTGACCACCCAGGGGAGCTCCTTCCCAGTGCAAAGGAAGCAGCGCTTTGTGCATATCAGGAAGGTCAAGGCTGGATCCTTAGAGGACTAGCTGATGGGAGTGGGGGAGAGGAACTGCAATAGCCCAGGCTGTGCACAGAATGCTGAGTTGAAATAGTGAGAATTAATCTACTCTAAAAATAATTGTTGGGAGCCTATGCACTAGAGTTGAAATACAGACAAGACAGCATTCACAACCCTGAGGAGAACCACTTAACAGAGAAGGTAACTTTGTGGTGAGGATATAGGCAGATTGCTCAGGTTCAAATGGCAGCTTTACCACTTGCCACGTGGAATGACAAGTTTTTAAAATTCTCTAAGCCTCAATGGTCTCATCGTTAAACAGGGATAATAGAACCCACCTCATTGACTTGTTATGAAGATTAAATGAGGTAAGACATGAAGAGAACTTCATGCCTGGAACACGGCTCTCTTCACACTAGTTGTTGGTATTCATCACAGTACAAAAGGAGAAGTGTTGAAACACAGGTATGACTAGAGTACTTTGATTACATGAAGAAATCAGGAAAATATATGATTATTTTATGGTAAGGTGGTTCTTCAAACAAAACATAAACCTCAAAAGCCATAAAGCAAACGATGGTCATATTTACTGTCATAAAATGTGAAGCTTTAAAAAATGTGTACCTTCTATGTGACAAGAAACGTTGTAAGGTTAAAAAGCAAGCTGGCCTTAGCCAGTTTGGCTCAGTGTGTAGAGCCTGTGGAGGACTGAAGGGTCCTGGGTTCGATTCCTGTCAAGGGCATATGCCCAAGTTGTGGGCTCAGTCCCCAGAAGGGGGCTTGCAGGAGGCAGCCAATCAATGATTCTCTCATCATTAATGTTTCTATCTCTCTCTCCCTCTCCCTTCCTCTCTGAAATTAATTTTTTTTAAAAAGCAAGCTAAACATTCAGTAAAATATGTTTAACCTCTGTTGCAAACAGAAGTTTATATGCATACTATTTTAAAAGCCATGACAGTAGTCAAGTGCATAAAGACAGAAAGAAAATACTGGGGCTGGGGGAGAAGAAAATGGAAAGATGTTATTTAATAATATTTAATAATATTTGGGCATTATTTACAGAGTTTCAGTTTTGCAAGATAAAAGGAGTTCTGAAGATGAGTGGCGGCGATGGCTGTGCAATAATGTGAATGTACTTAATGCCACTGAACTACACCCTCAGAATGGTTAAGGTGGTAAATTTCATGTTATGTGCACTTTACCAGTTTTCAATTTATTATGATCATTATTATTTTTAATCCTCATCCGAGGATATTCTTTCCATTGGTTTTTTTTTTAGAGAGTGGAAGGGGGTGTGGGAGGGGGGGAGAGATGTGACAGAGACTTATCGGTTAGTTGCCTCCCACAGGACGGTGGTGGAGTGGAGAAGGCAATGGAAGGCATTCTCCGGATGAGAGAAGTGCACACCTGGGAAGCAAGTTCAGGAGGCAGGGGACCAGCTTGCTGGCCAGGCAGGAAAAGGCACTGAGTTGATAAAATCAACTCCCCTAAATTCCAAATGAAATGTTACCCAAAGTATTTACTGAGCACCTACTATGTGCTGTGCATACGATTTTAAAAAAAAAAAAACTTACAAGAATCTACTTCCTTTCAAGTCACTTTCAGTCCAGAGTCAGACATAAAAATTTTAAAAAATAATAAAATAAGAAAATAAAATATTGGCAAAGGCCTTAAAGAAAATACCAACAGTGCTGAAATAGAGTCTGAGGCAGTTGGATCTAGAAAGACCCCTCTGAGGCAGTTATGTTTAAGCTGAAACCTGAAAGATGAAGGCTCTCTTAATAAATGGGTTGGATAAAGGGCAAAGCTTTCTAGGCAAAGTGAACAGCAGTACAAACACTGAGCAGGAAAAGGGCTTGGTTAAGGATGGAAGACAGATCAGTGTGACTATTTCCAAAAGAACACCCTGCATTTGCCTTCTCCGGTGTCCCTTTAGAGCACCAGCCCTCCTGAGGACCTGCCACGCCCTCCTGTAAACACCTGCCAACTAATCAGCTTTTTTAATGACACGGCATTTAAAATTTTATTACATACTAAGTGTTATACCCTATGCCTCATTCATGTACTGTTAGGAATTTCTATCTCCGTGGGCAATGTGTGTGTGTGTGTGTGTGTGTGTGTGTGTGTGTGTGTGTGTGTAAGAGAGAGAAATTTGGAGTATAATATAGGTATGCTATCTGTTCCTATCTTGAACACTTAAACACAGAAATCCATGCACCCTCAAACCATTAGCTTTTTGAAACTGAATCTCATAAATTTTACTGAACGTCAGGTTGAAATTGCGAAAAGCTGCCAGGAAGGAGAGCATGGAGCCTAACCTGTTCAAGTGCAGCTTCCTTTAAACTTTGGGCTATTATTTGAATACCAAAGAGCATAAAAACGGATGTGTAAAATTCTCCTCAATTCAATTAAGCATTGTCAATTTATTTTAGAGAGCCAAAGATAGAGCAGGCAAAGACAGAGCTCACAGTCCGAGAGGGAAGACTGACTGACATACGGAACAATCCCACAGAAGTAATAACGGTTTGAAGAGGGATGCCTATAATGTGATGGGAACAGAGATCAGGCAGCAAGGGGCTCAGCAAGGGATGGGAATCCGAGCCCTCCTGCCGCAAGAGGTGATATTGGGGGGCTGGGGAGGAGGTTGAGAGTAGTCGGATGGCATTCCAGGTAGAAGGAGCAGCATGAACAAAGATAGCAGAGCTGAAAGTACACAGAGAAAGAGGGTTTGGGGCATTCGTGATGAGCAACACCGTCATCACCAACAATAGTAAAGCTATTTTGAGTATTACTATATACACTCAATATGAATACTTGCATGTTTATGTTTTACTGCTCAAAAGGGGTTATATGATTATCTTTATTGCACAGGTAAGAACAGAGAGGTTAATTAAGTTGCTCAAAGTCACACAGCTGCTAAGACAAAAGAAGAACGGAAACCATTTCCAAATAAACATGGTCAGGCTTTGATTGTTTTTTCTCCTTAGTGTTTTTCATATTCGTGGAAGATTTACATTGTAAGAAGCTACACAAAGTAGAATGTTAAAGCTCCCCATAATACTGCCTCTAAGATGTGATCTTGAACTTTCCCTATGGTTCTGCCCCCAGCAATCCTTCATATTGGCATTGCTGATAAGTTCTCAGATACCCAGGTCCTATGGAGCTGAAAGTTAGGCAGACAGTCAAGGAGTGAAGGGCCTTGAATGGCTTAGGATAACTTCGGAATTTCTCCAGTAGGTGTGTGGGCAGGGTTCCCTTTAAGGTTTGTAGGAGAGGGCGGTGATCAGAGCAGTGTTTAGCAAGTTCATTCTGCCTCCCGTGTGGCGGAAGGACCCCGCCCTCACCCCTGCCTGGTCTCTGTACCCAAGAGAGCTTAATGGGGGAATGGAGAAAAACACCAGCCAGCCCTTACTCCTCCTCCATGGCAGAGTGCACCCTGCACACTCACCTTGCCATTTTCCCTGGAGATGAGAGGAATCAGGAGGGTGGGGTAGTGCCCTCATCCTGACACCCCTGCTCAGGAGATGCCTGTAGGCCCTTCACAGGCTCAGACACAGCTGAAACCTGGCTTCAGACTCCTTTATAGAAGAAGCAAAGAAGAGGCTACCCTTTAGGCGCCCAGGAGAGAATTCGGCTTGGTGCTGGGTTATTTCCTGAGCCGAGCTTTCTTGATTACTTTATATTTTGAATCGGGAAAGCCTCTGTCATTTAGAAGCTATTTTTCTGGCTGCAGATCAGCAGTGGCTAACATGGACACTGGGAGCAGACCCAGCGCCGTCCAGAAATGATTAACATCCTGTGTCGTGAGATGTCAAAACACACGGATAGCCAAAGCTTTCAGGGAGCCAGGCCATGCCGTGGGATGGCAGTCAGCCCCCTGGTTCACTTGGGGGGAAGATGCTATAATTTCTACA
>PVJC01049303.1:0-12311 GCA_004026665.1 Murina feae | reverse complement strand
CTCAGGGCACAATGGCTGCCTAGGCCCCAGGCTCCGGCATGAGTCAGCACCAAACTCGCTGCCACCTTTCCTGGACCCCCCTCTCTCTCCAGATGCCACAACCCAGCACCCTCTCCCACACTCCAGCCACAGGTAAATGTCTGTATCCACAATGCCTTATGCGTGGGGCTCAGTGCAGTTAGACTCCGACCACAGAGGCAGGAGGGGCTGCGGCCGCGCGTGTGCCTCTCCTGCTGGCACACTTCAGTCTTTACTGTGGACCCAGATGTAAAATCCACTTCGAGGGGGCACCTTCTCTCCTGCCCGCACGCCCCAGCCCTTTCCTGATTGTGAAGCCGGATCGAGAATCCCCTGCCGACCAGCAGTTCCATGGACCCTCTTTCCGCTGCGCCGCCGGTCTCGGGAGACGCGGCTGGGTGCCGGCGCCAGTGCCGTGCGGAGCCTTTCCGATCCTCAGGGCTAAGGTCTGGTAAAATATCTTTCCCAAAGCCTTGAATTTACCTCTCTCAGGAGTCTTCTGTCTTCTCCAGCGGCAGGCTGTCTCCCAGCTCGATCTCCACTGCCAATTCGGTCTGGAAGCTACTCGTTTCAGCTGCTTTCCCTATCTGCTCTGGGACAAGGCACTGTATACGTCTGCCTAAACCACCGCCATTTTTAATCCTCTTCACACCTCTGTTTATATTGTGTGTTCGTTAACAAGTAATAGCTGTCATTATTTTTAATACTTATTTCCTTTGACCTTTATGCTGTGTTGAGTGGTTGGCACATCACCCTGTTCCATATTGAGTTTTCTAAGTCTGACTGTATGCTCCCCTCTACCGGCGTTTTATGTCTTTATGTACATTCTCATGTTGCTGATGAGCGTCTTTTCACTTCAGCTTGAAGAACTCTGTTCAGCATTTCTTTCTTTCTCTTTTTTTTTTCTTTCCCTTTTCAGAGAGTGGGAGGGAGGGGAAATGATATGAGAGAGATACATCAATTGGTTTCCTCCTACAGGAACCCTGGGCTGGGGATCCAACCTGCAATGCAGGTACTTGCCCTTGACTGGAATTAAACCCCAACCCTTCAGTACGTAGGCCAATGCTCTAACTACTGAGCAGTGCTGGCCAGGGCTCTATGTAGTGTTTCTTGAAGGCAGGTCCAGGGATGGTGTTATTTGGGAAAGTCTTTACATCTTCATGTTGGAAGGATAACTTTGCCAGGTAGCATTTTCTTGGCTGGCAATTTTTATCCTTCAACACTTAAATATGCCTCCTCTCTCTCCTGGCTTGTAGGGCTTCTGCTGAGAAATCTGTTAATAACCTAATAAGGTTCTTTGTTTGTAGGTTATGGTGTCCCCTCCCCACCCAGCTACTTCTAGATTATTTTTTTGACAATTTCTTATAATGTTTCTTGAAGTTTTGTGTGTTTTTTTTTAAATTGAGATAATAGAGTGACTGATATAGAGTGATGAGCTTTGATATCTAGGTTATCTTCCTGGATTTAAGAAATTATCAGCTATTCATATATATATATATAATTTTTAAAAATAGATTTCAGAGAGGAAGAGAGAGAGATAGAAACATCAATGATGAGAGAGAATCATTGATCAGCTGCTTCCTGCACACCCTGCCACTGGGGATTGAGTTCACAACCCCGGCATGTGCCATGACTGGGAATTGAACTGTGATCTCCTGGTTCGTAGATCAATGCTCAACTACTGAGCATGCCGACTGGGCTCAACTATTACCTCTTTTAATACATTGCCTCCTCCTTTCTAACAAACTCTCTTCTCCTTCTGGAATCCCACTGGTCACATGTGCTTTCTCCACTCTTCATTCTTTTTTCTTTGTTCTCCCCTGACTGTGTCATTTCACAATTCCTGTCCTCTAGCTCACTCACTCTGTCTTCTATTTGCTCTGCAGATGCCCTCTATTGCATTTTTTCATCTCACTCTGAGTTCCTGAACTCCAGAATTTCTGTGATTTCTCTCTCTTTGGTTAGAAGTCTCATTTTGATCATCTATATATTTTTTGACAGTTTGCTGAATTGACTTTCTGAGTTTTCTTGTAGCTCATTGAGCTTTGTCAAGACAGCAATTTTGAATTCTTTTTCAGCTAGATCACAAATTCTATGCCTTTGAACTCAGTGGAGAATTGTTTTCTTTTTGCGATGACATGATTTCTTGACTTTGCATGTTCCTTGCAAGTTTTCATTGCTGTTTGCACATTCGAAGCAGCAGACACCTCCTAAATCTTTGCTAGTTAGCTTCTATGAGGTATTGTGTTTGATGGTGTTATATTATCTGGGTTTTCTCCCTCTCTCTGGGAGCACCTTCTGCATTCTTCATGCTCCCTCTTGTGACTGAATCCTTAAGCTTTTATGGCTTCTCTGGTTCTTACAACTCGCTGGAAACCTCTCTTGTTTTCCAGAAGGTGGTGGTATAGCTCAAGTATGTGGTTTCTCCCTTGCCCATTTTCCGAGTGGGCTCCCTGTCTGCCAGAGTTCTTTTTCATGCTGCACACAGAAGCACACACAGGAGCTGGCAGAGAAGGAGGGGAGGTGTGGGTTTAGTGTCGGGGGCTGGGAGTGCCTGTAGACCCTGTGGGAGATCCTGGGGTGTGACATGCCCAGAGGCTTACTTCCTTCCTGCTACATCTGATTCCTTTCATTCCCTTTGAAATTCTCATCTGCCTCTTTCCCAGCCATTCCTCATCCCAGACAGGGAGGTCCTGCTGGGCAGCTCTAGCCTCTTCCTGCACAGCTGGGTAGCCAGGCACTCACACCACAGCCAGGGAGATCAGCGCCTGGGCAGTGTTTCCCTAGGTGGTCCATTCTGGGAAGTAAGTGGCCCTTACCGCTGCCTCTGCTGTGACCAAGCTCTGTTTTTGTTTTTTTTTCTGGACTGTAGTGGTTCCCAGCCTGTTTGTGGCCACGCCCCACCTAAGCTCTCTAAAATCCTGACCCCCTCTCCCCGTGACATGAAATTCTTATTAAAAAAGTGAACATTTTTTCACGTGGAGGAAGCCTCAAATGCCATTAACTTGGTCTAAACAAGCTACCAAAGAACATGGCATCCATGAAAGAGAAAAATAAAAGAACAAAAGGACAGTTGAAGTACTGAGGAAGAAATCACTAGGAAATTGTTAAAAAATAATAATAATATGAAATCATATGAAAAATAGCAAATAAAGTTTCAAAACTTAGAGAACTAAAATGCATAAATATGTCACATTACATATTCATATACTATATATGAGGCCCCTAGAACCATAAGAAATGCAAAAAATTCACTGTTAATAACTCACTCTCGAAGTGCTCCCTTAAAAACCACATTGCCCTCCTGAGGGGCGTGTCCCCACTTTGGGAGCCGCTGCTCTAGCGGTATACTGGGATCTCCCTGCAGGACTCAGGACTTGCGCAAACTCTCTCTCTTGTCTGTGTGTCTGCCCAGGTCGGCATTGGCATTCTCTCTGTTTATATTCTCTAGGTGGGGAGAGGGGTCTGGGCAGGCCTGGGGTTCCACTGGTTCCACAGGCGCTACCGAGTTTTGTCTGCCTGTCACTGCATGTCTGGGTGGGTGAACCCCACCCCCCAAGCCCCCACAACACCCACGGGGAGCTTTTATTTGCAGACGGATGTCTAATTGGTTGTTGAAAAGGAACGTCTTACTCTACTGCGTTATTGATGGCATTCTGCTTTTTACAAATTACCATTTAATTATTAAAGCAGGTCCCTTATTTAAAGGCCTATAGTAGGACACTTTAGCAAGACTTGAGTCACTGATTACCAGATAATGAAACAATATTGCATGTCTTTTTAAACATTGTAGAATTATGGCTTTTTAATAAACCGAAGATTTTTTAAAACAACTCTCTCCTCCTTCTTTCCTTCGCTGTCCACCCCAGTATTTAGACTAAATATGAGGTGTTTGATTGTTTTCCATATACATTTAGCCCTTGAGCAATGCGGGGTTGAACTGTGCAGGTCCACTTACACGTGAATTTCTTTTCAGGCGACCCACTCAGTTCACTGGACCTGTGCAGTCCGCACGTGCAGAGCAGTTTAATTTCTATGTGGGTTTTCAACTGTGGGGAGTGGGCACCCCAAATCCTATGTCGTTCAAGGGCCAAGCTGTATTCTTTTGTTTGCCTCTTATGCTAGGTCAGGGTAGAGACTAGAATTATGGGCAGTATACTTAAAGAAGTTAAATAGCCCTGACCGGTGTGGCTCAGTGGATGGAGCGTCGGCCTGCAGACTGAAGGGTTCTGGGTTTGATTCCAGTCAAGGGCATGTACCTTGGTTGCAGGCACATCCCCAGTGGGGGGTGTGCAGGAGGCAGCTGATGGATGTTTCTCTCTCATCGATGTTTCTAACTCTATCCCTCTCCCTTCCTCTCTGTAAAAAAATCAATAAAATATATTTAAAAAAAAGAGAGAGAGGTTAAATAGCGAGTGGGAGTATGCGTGCCTGAAGCTTGTTTCTTGGTTCCTACGCAAAGCGAGCCACAGATGTCATGTCCCAGCAGATGGGTGGCTGCCCTGCCCTCGGAGAACACAGCCCTCTTTGCCCATCACTGAAGGAAGAACTGTTATGTTACTTTGCTTTCACAACTTTGGGTGTTTGAAAGCTTACATTTCAGTATTAGCGTTTAATTCATTAGGATTTAAATGGGAACAGTCGTGTCTAGGGTGGATTTTGGTGATTCTGCTTGGTCATGGCTCATAGATGGTGGTGTGTGAAACTTGTCACATTAAAAGCCCTCTTCGCCAGCCCTAGGCTTCTCATGGACCCTGGGGTTTGTGTAGCCCAGACGGATGGATGGACGCGATTCCTTCTCTCGGAGGCCTTCTGAGCATGTTTTCCACAGCGCTGAGAGGAGGAGCGCATGTAAATGCAAGGACTACATTCCAGTCTGTCAGTCAGGGGGACGCGATCACTAGCTCAGGGCCGTGGACAGCATCACCCCATCTCTTAGAGCCCAGTTTGGGAGTTAAAAGTAGAGTACACTGGGCCCCTGAGAGACCCATCTGAACTTTCAGTGAGTGCTCATGTGGGTTGGCTTAATCCTCAAAGTGTTTCAGAAGACCAAAGACAAACCAAGGCACGCTTTACAGAAAAGGAGGGACACTGTTTAATACGCCGGCGGACTCAGGGACTAACTTTCCAAATCCGAGTGATGAAACATGCAGGGGGCTTCTCAAAATGTCCCTGTGGTCTTTGTCCAGCAAATATGGATTATGGTTCTGATCCTTTTCGAGGGCCTTGCAAGAAGGCCTCCAGGTGTTGGGGGTCTCCCCCATATCTGATGGTATGGCCTGGTGCCAGCGTTAATAACCTTCCCGCCAGGGCAGTGCACTGTTCCCAGTTTTATGGCCTCTGTAACAGGTTCTGCAAGACCAGTACCTGGGAAGGAGGTAGTGACTTCATTATAGGTTATCAAGAATGTACACTGGGCTGGCATGGATTACAATTGCCAGCCCCCAAAATATCAGGGTTACATTGGAATTAGCCCTTTTTAGCCTTCTCAAAAGAATCATATGAAGTAGGTGCCATCATTACTCTCACAGATGAGGGCCCTGAGGCAGGTAGAAAGAAGCCAGTGAGCTTCCCAAGGTCATGTCGCTACTAAGTGACAGGCAGGGATAGGGAGGAACTGGTGCTAGTGGAGACCTTATCCCAGCCCCGGGCATTCTGGGACGCACAGAGGGGAACCCGAGTCTCCCTGTGTGTAACTGTTGCCACCCCAGTGGACAGGGGGATAAGAAATTGTAGAATTCTAAAATCTTTGAGTTGATTCCTGCCCTTCCCTGATGCATACATCTTCCTTGAACATTTCCAAGGTCTCATCCAGCCTTTGCAAGGTGATTAAGGAATTTAGTTTCTCGGGAGGCACTTGGTTTGGGGGCAGCTTGAAGTGGCAGACAGTTCTGGAAGCCTCTGGCTCAGTCCCCTGCAGTTCTCAGAGCGTGGCTCCCTCTCCTGCGTGAGGGTAGCAGGGACTGAGATCAGGGAGAGACCACTTTGCTGCTTTCTTAGCCTCTGTCTTTGCGCAGCGTAAAAACCAGCCCTTCAGAGGGAGAAGAGGAAGCCAGGTGAGCTCAGCGGGAGAGACCGTGACCTGCCAGGCCTGTGACCTCGCAGGCCCTCCTGAGAGACACGGAGAGATGCCTGTCTTTCCTCCTCATGGACACACTTACTCTGAGGGCCAGCTGTGATGCTGGACCACATACACCCTCATAGGGAAGAATCCAAGGAAGCGAGTGTGGCTCCTGCCCAGTGTTTTCCCAAGGTCCCCGGGGCAGGGTTTAGCAACACCATGTAGTGCGGCCCACCATTCACTACATGCAGAACTCAGGGCAAGATCGCGAGGGTGGGTTCTGCCTTTTCCACACAGTTTCGCAGTTTCATGTTGTCTGTGGGGATATGTGTGCTTGTCTTCTGCCTTCAGGTATGTCTCCTCTACAGAGCGAGGAAGCCCATGGACCGCACATCCCCTCCCTCTTTCGGATGAGCGCTGGCTCTCCTGCTGGCCTCTCCCATCGGTCTGGGGGGAGGAGGCAAGTGGGAAACCGTTTGCCTTCACTGTTTCTAACAGTGTTGAATGCTTTCCCTTCCCTGAAGTTGTAACTGAGGAGTCAGTGTATGTTTATTGTGACCTGAAATGGCTCTGCTCACTCCTCGTGAGGTAAACACCCTTTTCCTTCCTCTTCCTGCAGACCGGCAGCAGGCATGATGAGCACCAAGGCCTTCACGCTGGTCTCTGCCGTGGAGCGGGAGCTGCTGATGGGCGACAAGGAGCGCGTCAACATAGAGTGTGTGGAGTGCTGCGGCAAGAACCTCTACGTGGGCACCAGCGACTGCTCCATCTACCACTTCCTGCTGGAGGAGCAGAGCCTGCCTGCCGGGACGGCCACGTACACGGCCACCAAGCAGCTGCACAGACACCTGGGCCTCCGGAAGCCAGTGTGTGAGCTGCGGGCCGCCTCAGCCCTGCACAGACTGCTGGTGCTCTGTGACTACTCCATCACCCTGGTCCACATGCTGAGCCTGGAGCCTGTCCCCTCAGGGGCCCGCATCAAGGGGGCCGTGGCGTTGGCCTTGAACGAGAACCCTGTGAGTGGGGACCCGTTTTGTGTGGAGGTCTGCATCATCTCTGTGAAACGCAGAACCATCCAGGTGTTCATGGTGTACGAGGACCGGGTCCAGATCGTCAGGGAGGTGTCCACGCCGGAGCAGCCCCTGGCGGTGGCGGTGGACGGCCACTTCCTGTGCCTGGCTCTGACCACGCAGTACATCATCCTGAACTACAGCACGGGTGCCGCCCAGGACCTGTTTCCTTACTGCAGCGAGGAGAAGCGCCCCATCGTCAAGCGGATAGGGAGGCAGGAGTTCCTCCTGGCGGGCCCGGGAGGACTGGGTGAGCTGCTGCTGTCGCCTCCCCTACCTTCGCCTCCCATCTGCCCATTCTCTCCAGTTACCTCCTCAGCTGCATGCTGAAATTAGAGCAGTCACATAACCAGTTCCTTTTACATTTTACTTTTTAATTACAGTTCACAGTCACTATGATTTTGTACTGGAGGCCCGATGCACAAAGATTCATGCGCGAATGGGCCTTCCTTCCCCTGGCTGCTGGCACTACCTGTGCTCCAGCCAGAGCCGCCTTTCCACCTTCCCACACTGCCCAGAGGCCCGGAGTGGCTGGGGTGGTGCAGAATGCCTTTGTCGTTGCCATGGCGACGGCACAAGTGTCCTGCCCTGCCCCCAGCCACTCAGCTCCTGGGTATGCAAATTAACCTGTCATCTTTGTTGTGTTAATTTGCATACTTTTGATTGGCTGGTGGGTGTTACGAAGGTATGGTCAATTTGCATCTTTCTCTTTTATTAGTGTGGAATAGTTTCAGGTGTACAACAGACAGCCATGTACTTTACAAAGCAGACCCCTGATATTTCAAATACCCACCTGACACCATACGTAGTTATTATAGTACTAAGGGCTCAGTGCACAAAAATTGGTGCACTCTCACAGTCTGGGACCCCTCTGGGGATGTGCACCTGCTGGCATGCCTGGCTAGCCAGGGTGAGGGGCTGATGGCTGTTTGCAGGCTGGCCAAGCCCCCCAGTGGGAACCCTGACCCCATTGGGGTGTGGCCAGCCTGGGTGAGGAGCTGAGGGGCATTTTCAGGCTGTCCATAGTCCCTTCAGGTTTTGGGTCCCTACTGGGGTACCTGCCCAGCCTGGGTGAGGGGCTGATGACTGTTTGCAGGCTGGCCAAGCCCCCAGTAACGTCCCTCACCTCATTGGGATGTGGCCAGTGTGGGTGACGGGCTGAGGGGCACTTTCAGGCTTTCAGGCTGCCCACAGCTCCCATTGACTCAATGTCTCAGCAAGGCTGGCTGGAAGCAGGTTTCTGGGGTTTATCTTCGATAATTGATGCACTATTCCTTTAAGCTGAGGCCTAGTAACGAAACCTCCTCTCTGCTTCACCTCGTGGCTTCTATAATGAGACAATGTTACCCTTAGTAGTCAGGCCAGGCCTGTTATTTCCTTCGGCTCCTGAGGATTCTATAATTGAGACTTTGTTGCAAATATGTTTTGCCTGGAGGCAGGATAAGCCGGGCTGCCCGCAAACAGTTTGAGTTTCACTCCTGCTGCAATGGAAGCTGCTGTTTACTCAGGTCCCTGAGTGGCGGCCTCCATGTTGGCTGGGTTAATATGCATACAGTTGCTCTGATTGGCTGGTGGGCATGGCTTAGGCATCCCAAAGGGATGATTAATTTGCATATTACACTTTTATTAGTTTAGATTACTAGGGGCCTGGTGCACAAAAATTTGTGCACTCGGGGTGGGGGGTTCCCTCAGCCCAGCCTGTGCCCTCTTACAGTCTGGGACCCCTTGGGAGATGTCCACCTGCTGGCATGCCTGGCCAGCCTGGGTGAGGGGCTGATGGCTATTTGCAGGCTGGTCAAGCCCCCCAGTGGGGACCCTCACCCCATGGGGGTGTGGCCAGCCTTGGTGAGGGGCTGAGGGCTGTTTTCAGGCTGGCCACAGCCCCTTCAGGTTTCAGGTCCCTACTGGGGTGCCTGGCCAGCTTGGGTGAGGGGCTGAGGGCCATTTTCAGGCTGTCCACAGGTCCCAACATCCCAGTGAGGCTGGCTAGAATCAGGTTTCTGGGGTTTATTTATCTTCTATAATTGAAACTTTGTTCCCTGGAGCGGAGGCCTAGTCAGGTAAGGAAGCCTCCTGTTTGCTTCAGCTCTGTGGCTTCTATAATTGAAACATTGTTGCCTTGAGCAGAGGCCCAGCCAGCCTAGGCAGGCAGTTTCAACTCCATCGTTGGTGCAACAGAAGCCTCCTATTTGCTCTAGGCCTATGGCTGCTGGCTGTCACCTTGGCTGGGTTAATTTGCATATAGTTGCTCTGATTGGCTGGTGGGCATGGCTTAGGTGTCTCAGAGTGATGGTTAATTTGCATATTACTCTTTTATTAGATTAGATTGACTGTATTCCTCGTGCTGTACATTACATCCCTGTGACTATTTTCTAACTGCCAATCTGTACTTCTCAATCCCTTCACCTTTTTCAAGTCCCCCACCCCACCTCCCATCTGACAACACTAAGTCTGCCTCTGTATCTGTGAGTGTGTGTCTCTTTTATTTGTTCTTTAGTTCCATGTTGTATTGACATGGAGCCAGAATTTGCTGTGGGAAGAAGAATCCCTTAAGTAAATAACTATAAAAATAAAAGTCTGTAAGCCTTCCAGATAAGATTTCCTCTAGTGCCTGGGTGTGTCAGTTGATGGTTTTTCATTCTCAAAAGGATTTGAGGTAACTCACTGCTACGTCTTTTCAGATGCGGAAACCTCAGTGTTACTGACATAATTTTCTCTTAATTTACTGAGGTTTCATCCCAGCAAAAAGATCTAGTAGCCAGCTCCTTGAGAGGGCTTTGGGGGTTTTGTGTGGTCTTCTGAATTCTCTGCCCTGCCATGCAGAAGTTCAGAATCAGAGCTGACTTCACTGCAACCTGTGATGTTTACTTCAGCTGTGGGGGCTCCTCCCAGGGTGTGGACAGGTATGTGAGGTGCAGGTATTGGGGCTCCCTCAGGGTGTGGACAGGTATGTGAGGTGCAGGTGTGGGGGCCCCTCAGGGTGTGTGCTGGTGTGTGAGGTGCAGGTGTGGGGGCCCCTTAGGGTGTGTGCAGGTGTGTGAGATGCAGGTGTGGCGTCCCCCTCAGGGTGTGTGCTGGTGTGTGAGGTGCAGGTGTGGGGTCCCCCTCAGGGTGGTGCTGGTGTGTGAGGTGCAGGTGTGGGGGCCCCTCAGGGTGTGTGCAAGTGTGTGGGGTGCAGGTGTGGGGGCCCCTCAGGGTGTGTGCAGGTGTGTGAGATGCAGGTGTGGCGTCCCCCTCAGGGTGTGTGGTGGTGTGTGAGGTGCAGGTGTGGGGTCCCCCTCAGGGTGTGTGCTGGTGTGTGAGGTGCAGGTGTGGGGGCCCCTCAGGGTGTGTGCAGGTGTGTGGGGTGCAGGTGTGGGGGCCCCTCAGGGTGTGCGCAGTCTGTGGTGCGCAGGGCGCTGTGATGTGACGCATTTGTGTTGACATGCATCCATGCTCATTTTCCAGTTTGTGGGAGGCAGGTTCTTACCAGGTCTGGACCTCACAATTGCTTGGCACATCTGGTCAGTGTCTCGTATCTTTAGGTTCCTGGTCCTTCTCTTTTTCTTTAATTTTCTGTTGTAAAAGTTGGATCATTTCTGTTGCATACTGTTGAATATGTGAGGCTGACCTTTGTGTTTCCTGCAAACGGGGAGCAGGAGAGGTTGGTCAGATTCAAGAGCCGTTCTATTTGCTGGTTTCTGAGGAGAGGCAAGACTTATTCATAGGTGGGGGACTTCTGTCAGGGTCACACACTTTCTTGTGATTGCGTCTGTGTCGTTACTGGCTATTGGTTAGTATTGCCTACATTAAAAAAAAAAACACCAATATATTTCTTTATTGATTTCAGAGAGGAGGGGAGAGGGAGAGAGAGAGAGAAACATCCATGATGAGAGAGAATCGTTGACCGGCAAGTCCCCTATCAGGGATTGACCCTGCACCCTGGGCATGTGCCCTTGACCAGAATCAAACCTGGGACCCTTCAGTCCACAGGCTGATGCTCTATCTACTGAGCCACACTGGCTAGGGCCAGGCTACATTTTTAAATTGTACAAACTAGTGGCAACATTCTCTGTCTATCCCTCTTTCATGTATGAACTGGGCAGAAGATTTTACATGAGATGATCCCTCTGTCTTCCGGAATGACCTTTTAACATTGTCATTTGAGTCATGGATTGTACTATATACAGAGTGCTGCCAGGCATGTGCGCTTGCTGGGCGTTGATTCAGGTGGAAGGATGAGTCCCGTCCCTGACCCTGCGCTGCTACAGCTTCCCTGCGTCGGGTGTGGCGAGGTGCTGCAAGCCCACCTGGCACGCTTCCTGCCTTCAATCCATTTCCCACGTCACCAAGGAGCCCTGTGGCTCACAGGCCATCGGCTGGGTGTAGGAGGAGCTTGCTGTCCATTGTTTCTAGGCCTTAGCAGTAGACAGAGCTTAGAAGTTCGTTTTAAATTTTATTTTATTTTATTGCTTTTAGAGAGAGGAAGGGAGAGAGAAAGAGAGAGAAACATGGATGTGAGAGAGAAATATCAGTCGATTGCTTCCCATGAGTGTCCTGACTGCATTTGGTTGCACGGATGATGCTCTGACCAGCTGAGCCACTGGCCAGGGCAGAAGCCTGCACTGTTTAAAGATGAGATCCAGTGTGAGGTCATTTCGATAGAACCACGTCGGGGCTGCGAGACACCGACCTTGTCTACCTGTGTACCTGAATCTCCTTCCAGCCACGCCGGAAATATCCCTCAGCGGCCACCCAGGACGTTTGTCCCTGTGATTTGTCCCACAGCACCCAGACCAGAACGACACCGACACTGCGGCTCCCATCTGTGGTTACTGAGCGAAGTTCGATGGTTTGTGGTTCTTTTGTCCTTCAGGTGGCGTGGGAATGTCCGTCACCTTACTGTGTTAGGTCATTTGGAGTAGTTCCCTTCCATGTGGTTATGCACCACCTGGACATACAGTTAGATTAACTGGTTTCATTTTACTTTTGATTGTTAGAAATTGCTTTATTTTATATTTTGTTATATAAATACTAGGGGCCCGGTGCACAAAAATTTGTGCACTCGGGGTGGAGGGAGTCCCTCAGCCCGGCCTGTGCCCTCTGACAGTCTGGGACCCCTCAGTGGATGTCCTATGATGGCTCCAGTCTGCCAGGCGCCTTTTGTGTGTGTGTGTGTGTGT
>PVJC01049302.1:0-12224 GCA_004026665.1 Murina feae | reverse complement strand
TGGATTTCACAAACTGAAAATCCATGATCTTAATGTCATTTTGGGGTAAGATCCTAGAATAGCATTCAAAAGGGGTGACTTACAGGCTCCTAGAAGGATCATTAGAACTCTATATGAGTCATGTAAAAAATGACTGACCACATTTTCTTCATTGATTGACATGACTTAGATAAAAGAGCACTGTTAAATGTAAGCAAATGCTAGGAGGAAATGAACAAGGGATGTTAAGCCTGAAAGGAAGAAGGCTTATGGAGACAACAATGGTTGATACCAAGTATGAGAAGGACCATTACATGGAAGAGGAATCAAGTATCTGTGGGATTCTCGAAGGCCAACAGGTAGGAGGATACCATCTAACCTAATAAAAGCATAATATTGAAATGGACCATTTCTTTGGGATGCCTAAGCCACACCCACCAGCCAATCAGAGTGGCTGTATGCAAATTAACCCAGCCAAGATGGAGGCTGGCAGGGTGGCTCTGCGCTGGGGGCCTCTGTGGCTGGCACAGCTGTGCCGGGTGTGTCAGCTCAGTGGGGGGGGGGAGTCCACCCCGGGGGCCTCTGGGGGGTGTGCGGGAGCACCCATCCTGGGTCCGCTGCCTTTGTCTGCCCCCCCCCTCCCGGGGGGCGTCTGCTGCACAGTGTGGAGCATCCGAAGCCAGTCCGCTGCCCAGCTCCACCCCAGGTATGTTTGCCCAGCAGCAGGGCCCCCTCGAGGGACCCTGCACTAGCATCTGCCCCTGGCTCACCACCCAGCTCTGCGTCAGGTGTATCCCCTCAGTGGTGGGGGCCCACCAGGCGTGTGTGATCATGGGCCCTCCGGTGGGAAACGTCCAGGCCTGCACTCACCAGCCCTCCCACCCCCCAGTGCACGAACCCTGAAGGGGCTGTGGGCAGTCTGAAAATGGCCCTCAGCCCCTCACCCAGGCTGGCCAGGCATGCCAGCAGGTGGACATCCCCCGAGGTGTCCCAGACTGCATGAGGGCACAGGTCGGGCTGAGGGACCCCTCCCCCAGTGCACAAATTTTTGTTCACCAGGCCCCTAGTTCAGTATAAGGAAGAGCTTCCTAACCACTTATAGAGTAGGGTGCTTGTCTAGAGAGTGATTTCCCCATCATTGCAAGTAGGCAAGCAGAGCCTGGTCAGTTACTTCTTGAGAAATGTTCTAGGAGAGATTAATGCATTCTTGTGGGGCTGACTCTTAAGTACCTTCTGATTTTGAGTTTCTATAATCCTACAACAGTGCAGGTGCAAATGGGAAGGACTAGGTTGGAAATACAGAGATAGTGTAGCTAATAGGATGGAAGGAATTGGAAGAAGATAGAAGAAAGGTAAATCACTCAATTAAGAAAAGAAAGTCATGTAGTCATATAGTCTAGAAGAAGAATTCACCATCTTTTCAGTCCCAAAGACCAGGGTCCTCCACAAATGGTGTAGGGCTGTCCAAGAAAATTACACTCCAAAGCAGGTCTCAAATCATCATCTTTCATAGGCTTTTGGAGAGGTCACAAGGACAAAACTTCTTAAATAGAATTTTAATGATGATCAGAAAAAAGGAGGACAGTGAGGTCCTTTCCCCAGCAGGGTCAGATCACAGGACTACCGGGTGGGGAGTGGTGGGCGAGGCACATGCTTGGAAGCAGGCCTAAGGCCCAGGCCAGGAGAAAGTTAAAAAACAGGAGTAAGAAAGGGGAATAGTGTAAGAGGAAGGAAAGATAAGGCAAACATAACAGGCATATTTATTGTGAATGGGCAACTGCCTAGGCTTCCAGGGGTCTCTGGGGCACCTCTTTTAACTGGTTCTCAGGGGAGAAGAGAGTCACAAATCAGGAGATTGAGGCTCTCATGCTGGCTGTGCCCCAATTTCCTGAGTGACCTTGTAGGTGCCATTTCACCTTTCTGCCTCCTCCCTACTGTCAAACGCAGGCCTTCTGTTAGCCTAAAAGTGCTCTGGGCTTTACAGAAAAGAATAGCTCCAGAAATTTATGACATTGTCTGCATGTGTGCTGAGTGGTTGCGCTTGTTTCCTATTTTCACTGTTGGAGGAGGGAGAACTGGTAAGAGGAGGGTGGAAAGAAAGATGAGAAGCCAGTGGAGCCAAAGTCTCTTGGCTCCGCCTCATCAGCCTAGGGAACCCAGGGGACCGGGAGCTGGCAAAGGACACATGCCCACAGTCCCTGCCCAACCAGGCTTCCGATATCCCAGCAGACATCCTCAGTTTCTTCTGTCCTTTCAGCAAATCCCATTGCAGCACCAAGGGAGCAAAAGTGAGGCACGCCCCTCCCCCACTAGATGGCACTGAAACGCCTCGTAGGCGATTTTCAAAACGCAGGAAGAAGAGAAAAAAATATGGTGGAGGTGCGCTCATTTTGGCTTGCAGGCCCCATTGTGCAAAAAAGGGTGCTGGGCACTCTTTTTGGGGGGAGGGGAGCAGTCTTCACGCAGCAGTGTGGGCCCTCGACTTTGGAGTGAGGGTGAAAATGAGAGTGAGCAGGAGAGAGAAAAATCTAGGGTTTCAACCTAGGAGGGAGGTTCCCAGCCTTTGCGGCACTGTCTCACGTGAGCGGGGGAAGTGGGATTAAGTGGGATTCGCCTGAGGCCCACTCGCCGGAGGTCTGGGGTCCGCACTACCTCCCAGAGCGTCGGCAGAGCCGAAATTCAGCTGCCATCCAGATAAGGACAAATCCTACACCCACGTTTCATTGAACCACACTCTCCTCAAAGCTCGAACCCTCGAGCGTTTTCAAAATATCTGTTAAGCACCCTCTCAATTAAAATTCTCTTCTTCTTGTCTTGAAGGGACCAATCTTCTTTCTTTTTTTCCTTCTGAGGAGGGAGGTGGAGGTGTGTGTGTGTCAGGGAGTCTGGTGCTGGCGTGGGGCTGGTGGTGCTAACCTGCGGAAGCATCAGCCTCTGGAGCAAACGCTATGGCTTGCAAGACAGCACCGGTGGCTTTCTGGGGAAAACAAAGATCAAATAGGATCCAAGACATCAGCGACGCAAACTGGGGACGCAGCGAACTTCTTCCGTCTCCCAGAATGCCCACTCCTCAATAAGCAGTCTTTTCTTTAAAGAACTGTGGCCGATTTGAGGGAATCTCCCACCACTGGAGAGATACACGGGAGAGATGGAGGCTACATTCCTAAATTTATAATAATGCATGCAAACATGCTACATACCACATATATGTATATGTGCATAAATATGGATGTGATTGGGCACATACCTATCTCGACACCATTGACTTGCCTGGTCAAAGAATAAGGCTTAGACATTTCGTGCCTGAGAAATGGTGCAGTTTATCTTTAAGGAGGCTAGAAAAATAAGAGATGAGGCTCACGTTGCACGGATGACATCACTAGCTTAGGGCTGCACGCTCCGTGTTCTCGGCTGTGGGTTTTAGCCCAGGCTGCAGCGCCCAGCGCCCGAGAGAGCGAGCGCAGCAGTGGCTTCCTCCGGCTCCGGCACCCGGGCCAGGCGCTTTCCCCAGCCCTGCGGGCGCAGCCTCGGCTCCCGCTCCCCAGCACGAGCCTAGCCCGCGACGCCCCGGAGCCGCGGCGGCTGGAGGAGGTAGGGAGGGGAAGGCGAGCGACCTAGCCTCCCTCCCCCATCTTCGCCCCATCCCTCTCGGCGACCACAGCGCACAGGGAGCCTGATTGTGGGACGCGGAGGCCAGGACGCTACTCTCCGCACGCTGCCGAGTGAGCCGGCGTCTTGGCCCTGGGTGGGCTGCGTAGAAAATGGTGCAATCTGAGAGCAGCTGACCGTAGTTGGGCAAAGCGAGAGCGCCGGGCTCAGGTGGCAGGGAAGGGGCGGGTTGTTTTGAAGGGCCGGGCCTCTGTGTTCGGTGCCTGCAGTATTTTCTTTGCACCTGGGCGGCACGTTCCCGGGCTCCACGGGAGCCAGATGAAGTGAGGCGGCGGCGGCGCGAGAGAGGCGGGCCTGGAGGAGGCCGGGCGGACACTCCGAGAAAGAAAACAGCGCAGAGGCAGGCGGCATGACGCCCCGGGGACTGGCTGCCTGGCGGGCCGCGCGCCGAAATCGTGCGACCTGTCCATGGTGTTGAAGGCGCCGAGCGTCCAGCTCCGCGCACCCTGTGCCGTGCGCCCTGCCGGGTGCGCCATCCTCGGCTCAGCCTACCCCTCGCGCCAGCCAGCAGCCCCCCAGTCGCCGCAAACCCCGGGCCACGGTTCATCGGGTAACGCCGTCCGGCCCGAGGGGAAGCTTGAATGGCTAGGCCAAAGGCAGAACCAGGAGCTCGCTGCGAAAGGTCGGCCAAGACCGTGCGCCCACGGGGAGCCCACCTCTGAGCGCAGCGTGCTGGCCAGACAGAGCAAGGGACCAGCTGGTGACCGGAGGGACGGAGATTTCTAAAAAGACCCGACTCGGAGAAAAACATTTCTTGGCAGACCGGAAGGGGGATTGTTGCTGAGAGGGAGACATAGGCGAGATTCGGGGCAGCCAGCCTGGCATCTAGAGGTTTTCGTCGCCGACCGGCCCCTTCGCGGGGGTTCAGTCATTGAGTAGCTTCTCCTGACAGCCCGCCCTCACCGCAAGAAAGCTGGGTGAGCGGGCCCCGTTGTCGCCCTCATAGAGAAAGCCCAGCGACCCCACTGCAGCCGAGGGCACTTGGTGTTTAGTTTCTGGCCGGAGGGCTGCGGCGCCCGGAGCTGTGTGCGGATTCGGCCGGTTCCGAACACTCGCTGCCTGCGGGGCAAAGAGGGGCGGGGAGGCGGCCTTGCCTCGCTCACTGCCGCCCGAGGCCGCACCTGCCCCGAAGGATGCCCAGGAGCTCGCCAGAGCCCCTCCGGATCAGAACTTTGTAGCCTGCCCGCCCCCACCCCCCTACTCGCCGAGCCGCGCGCAGGCAGGCGGGGGGCGACGGGTAGCAGCCTCGAGTCCCCTCCGGTCCCCCTCCCCCCTTTGGCTCGGCCGCCCGCCGCTTTGTTCCGGGCGCGCGGAGGGAAGGCGAAGCTGCGGCGGATCATGCCCATGGTGTAGCAGCGAAGCGGAGGCATGGCTGCCGGAAGGTTACTGCTCTACACGGGCCTCTCGCTAGCGCTCTGCGCCCTCGGTATGCTGGCCGTGGCCATCTGCTCGGACCACTGGTACGAGACGGACGCCAGGAAGCACAGGGACAGGTGCAAGGCCTTCAACACCCGCCGGATCGATCCTGGCTTCATTTACAACAACAACAACAACTTGCCGCTCCGAGCGAGCCGCTCGCGCCTGGACCGCTGGGAGGGCAAACTCCTCCGGGCCCGGAATCGCAGGCAGCTCTTCGCCATGAGCCCCATTGACGAATGCAGCCGGCAGTACAACTCCACCAACATGGGCCTCTGGAGAAAGTGCCACCGGCTGGGCTTCGACCCCGAGATCGCCGCTCTCATTCGGAAAGGTAAGCACCAGCAGCGAGGCGTGGCGCTGCGGAGAGCCTGGCTCCTGGTAGGCCTGGCAGCCCTCTCCCTCCTAAGCCCGGCGGAGGTCTAGAAAGCCTTGTGGGTCCAGGACATCAGGTTATCAGGTTCTCCCAAACCTTGGAGTGGCCACAACTTGCCTCCCAGTAGCTGGTGACGGAGACTTACTTCTCCCTACTCGCCTCTTGTTTTGCATTTGTCTATTGAGATCCTCATGGTCCAGGGTAAGATAATGCTGGATCAGTCTCTTAAAAGGAAGGAAATCTATAATGTGCTGCTAACAGAGGAAGCCCTTTAAGAGTGATATGTTGGGGTAGTCAGACTCCTAGTTTTAATCTTCTTAGATGTTGAACTGATTTATCAAGGGAAAGTGGGGGAAACATCTCAAACAGAAGGTCTTACTGATGCCAGGAACGTTTGCTAAGTGCTGTACTCTACCAGGCATGTTGCAGGCATTGGTCTTATAAATATCAACAAATTCCAGCTCCGGCCCTGTGGCAGCTCAAAGCCCGTTGACCAGTGGCTTCATACTGCAATTCTTGATTTCTCCTTTTGAGGAAGTGGTTGACAAATGACTTGTGTGCATGCAATATTTAGCGGGGTCTGACAAGCACAAAAAAGTAGTTTTTCAGGTAACAACAAAGTGTGCACTGCAGAGAAAAAAAGAATACCGTACCAAGGTGTACCAAAACAGGAAAAAAAACCTGAATTTACAAACCATAAAAATTTGATACTTTAGTATGATCACATACATTTTAAAGTCTGCTTTAAAATGAAATTTGTAAATTTTGCATGACATATACTTTGGGGACCATCCTGTTCCATTAACCCACTAAAATGTACTTTAAATATATTTTCATTGATTTCAGAGAGGAATGGAGAGGGAGAGAGAGATAGAAACATCAATGATGAGAGAGAATCATTGATCGACTGCCTCCTGCATGCCCCACACTGGAGTTTGAGCCTGCAACCAAGGCTTGTGTCCTTGACCAGAATCAAACCTGGAACCCTTCCGTCTGCAGGCCGACACTCTATCCACTGAGCCAAACTGGCTAGGGCTGGATATATACTAATATTGCTCTTCTATGGTAGCTATGTCCTGGGAGATGTGGTGTGATCTTAAGAGTCTTCTTTTACTCCCTGGTATGTTTCATTCTTTTCAACTATTAAATGGTGGTGTTTATTACAATTTATTATACAAATGGTAAATAAACGATGTTGTTTATTAACCCTTTGAGGCTAAGATATAAAACAGTTCCTAATGACATTTAGTATTATAATGGAGGTTTGATGCTGTTTTTAAATATAATTTGTGAGAACAGATGTTATTTAATTTATAAGAATGTTGAAATGGATAAAAACTGTTAATAAAAATGTCAGTTTTTTAAGAATGACAAGCACTAGGTGGCCATTCAGACTTAGGTAAGTCCAGACAGAACCCATCTCAATGCTTGTGTTGTAGGTTCTGTAGAATGACTAGGGAATTTAACTAATTTGGCTTCAAGTATGTTAGTATTATAAACATCATATCTGTTTCATGTTAGGCACTTTTTAGAGCAGGGTGACCCAGCTGGAGCTCTACAACTTTGTAAAGACTTATGGATATTAGAGAATTTCAAAGGAGAGCAACTTGGGTTTGGATTTTGGGAAAAGAAGAGCAAGCAGAATAGTTTTTGACCATGGGTGACTTTATAGCAGTTTTCAGATTCTCAGATTCATAAAGTGTTGCTTTATCCCTCATTTTCTGCTTTCATTAAAAATGGAATGGTAGGAAGTTAGCCGGAATATGAGGAAGAATTCATGTTAATAATGACTGATAAACGCTGGTAGGACTTACTGAAGGACATTCTTGAATTTCCTGCCTTGAACGTCTCCCGAAACCAGACAGGTGTCCTTCTGTCTAGTATTGGTTAACCCCACTTAAAAAAAGGAGGGTGGCATTCAACGCTTCTGATGGTTGCAATGGAGGCTTTGATTCCCTGTTGCTCTGCTTAGCAATCCAGCTAGAAAGGTTGACTTGGTCTGTGCACCAGAGGGATTGGTTACCATAGTGACATGTTCTTCCGGTGAGCTGGAAACACAGTGACAGGGAAAGGGATAGGGGAGGAATGTACAACATTTCGACTTGTGTATTGACCAATTTTTAATTGCAGCAACGGAAAATGGACAAGGCACAGCAGGGCGATTAAATGCACTGATACCTAGAGTTGGCAGGCATTGTATTTCACTCCAACTAATGGACATCCCGTTCCCCATCACCCAAAATATAGCACTCACTGTCAGTTGCACCCGCTCACCATGGCCGTTCTGTCCATTTGACATTCTTGTTGGGTATTATTGAGATAGATGGCATGCCAGCATTACAAATCTTCAGAGGCTTAAGGTCACTATCTTCATTTTTAACCTCAAAACAGAATCTTTGAAAGCCAAATCTAAAAGCAGCAATAGAAACATTTTGGAAATAAGTAAATCTTTTATTAGTAGAATTCACACGTCATTCTAATAATATACCAAATGTAATTTCTAGATTTAACCAGTATTCTTCCCAAATGGGCAGATTTTTAGAAGAAATTTTAGAAAAAGAAATGAATATCCCTATATTTAGATTTAGGGCATCTTAGGGAAAGATTTTTATCTCACAGTGTTCATTATCAGCCTCAAAAGATATCTTAGGCCTTTGTCTTTTTTTTGAAACAGCATGAAAAAATTAGAGATTTATCTAAATGATCATGCAGCCCCTGAGAACTCAATCATTTGTTACATTAATGTTCATTACATTAGAAAGTGCTGTGTGTGCATTTAAAAACAAAACAAAATCACATAATTAATAAGAAATCAAAAGTTGCCCTAGCCGGTTTTACTCAGTGGATAGAGCATTGGCCCCTGGATTGAAGGGTCCCGGATTCAGTTGTGGTCAAGGGCACATACCTCAGTGGCAGGCTCGATCCCTGGCCCTGGTCAGAGCCTGTGCTGGAGGCAGTCAATCCATGTATCGCTCTCATACAGATGTTTCCCTGTTTCTGTCTCTCCTCCTCCCTTCTACTCTGTAAAAATCAATGGGAAGATATCCTCAGGCGAGGGTCAACAACAGCAACAACAAAAGACAAACAGAAAAGAAGACAAAAGTCAGATCTATATTGGATTTGAAGACAAAGTCCTTTGGACTCATGTTCTTTCTGAATCCATGTCTTCAGAGCCCAGCTGCTGTGACTGTACCCACCGATACACATTTCTGGTCACTGTGTATTTGTTTGTTTGAGTTATTGAACTATAAGTTCCTGGAGGGCAGGGAAAGAGAATCATTTGTAAAATATAGCCACCAGATGGCTGCTACTTGGGAAATATCTCATATAAATTAGGTTCATAGAAATGTATCTATCAAGTGCTTTTTCTAATTGTAGGAACACTGGTGTGAAATCCAAATAAAGGATTAGTCGGAAAATTGTGATTAGAAAAAACGAAGAACCAGTGTGGCTCTCAGGGCAGGTTAATATTGTAACAGATGCTCCATGATTTAACAAGAAAGATTTTTTTTTTTGAGCAAAAGCTTTGTTAAGGAATAAGGGAAACACAATATTTTTTTTTGGGGGGGGGTGGATAACATATTATCGAACAGATACAAATCACTGACAATCATTATTTTTCACATTAGATTATATTTTAATCCTTTCCTTCTTGGAAGTAGTATTGGGTAGAGGGTGTAGCAAGGATAGAGTACCCTTGAATTCCCCATATGACTGTACCCATAATCAGGTCCTCTGTCTTCTTGCTGTTCAACCTTGTCCACGTCTCCCTAGTAAGTCACTGCAAGCGCAGGGGGCAGATCAATGACAGGATCAGTTTCTGAAATCCAAGAGACTTCCAGACCTTTAGGAGGAGCAGCTACAGGTAGGATTTTGTTCCAGGCAACATTTATATTCTCTGATTTGTACTGAAACGCTATACTTGAAATAAGTAGGCCTTCAATTGAGATTCTAAGAACTTTTTAAAATTATTTGATAATAGGCCTTATAATAGAATTTAACCTACATATTTTCCATAATCACAGAGTGGTTTTCAATAGCTTGAGACTTATTTTAATAAAATATTATACATATCCACAAATTAATAATGTACTCAGCAAATATTTGCTGAGCATATATTATATGATGGGCACACATCACTAGGATGAAGGAATGAATGAGATTCAGTCTTCAAAATTCCCATATTTTGTTAGCACCATGGAGAATAAATGACAGCTATGGGATGGTGAGAGCAACAGAAGCACTCAGAAAAATACAGAGGAGGCCGTGATAGATTGTGTCCGCAGTGGGATGAGGTAAGGCAGGAGGTGGGTGAAGCAAAGTTCCTCAGAAAAATGAAATCTGATCAAGATTTTCATGGAGTTTGGAGGTGGCTGGAAAGGAAGGGCATTTCAGGCAGAGAGGCCAGAGTGTGCCCAGGCATGGGAGTGTGAAACAGTAGTTGCTTGGCCTTGTGAGTGTGGTTTCTGAGTTGAAGGAGAGGAGCAGACCAGCAGCAGGAGAGCAGGCACGAGTCAAGGCAAGGAGCTTGTGTACTCGAGTCTCCTGTAGCTATGCTGCCCCATAAGGTAGCCATGAGCCACATGTGGCTATTTAAATTTAAAATAATCGAAAGTAAATAAAATAAAAAATTCGCTTCCTTAGTCACATTGGCCACATTAGAAATGCTCAACAGCCATGTGTGGTTAGTGGCTATGGTATCAGACAGAGCAGATTGGAGAACTTGCCCAGCATCACAGAAAGATCTGTTTTGAGTGCTATAGACTCTAAAAAGACAAGCACACACTTTATTTCAGACGAGAATAACTAAACATGATAACTTGGGCTTAAATTTAAGTATGTCATTCTACACTTGTGAAGAAACATTGCTACTTGAAAGCTTTGGGGAAGTTTTTAAATTTATGCTATATCTATATTTTATTAATTCTTCCATCTTGGACTCACAGAATTCTTACATGCTTCTCTTTTAAAAAAATTTTTTAAAGTTATTTATTTTTTTGTTTTATATTGATTTTTTACAGAGAGGAAGGGAGAGGGATAGAGAGTTAGAAACATGGATGAGAGAGAAACATTGATTAGCTGCCTCTTGCACACCCCCTACTGGGACCCTTGAGTCTGAACCTGGGACCCTTGAGTCCGCAGGCTGACCCTCTATCCCAGGGGTCCTCAAACTTTTTAAACAGGGGGCCAGTTCACTGTCCCTCAGACCGTTGGAGGGCCGGACTATAGTTTAAAAGAAACTACGAACAAATTCCTAGCACACTGCATGTATCTTATTTTAAGCAGGACAGGCAGCGGCGGCTAAAACACCCGGCGTGTGGCCCATGGGCTGTAGTTTGAGGATGCCTGCCTATTCACTGAGCTAAACTGGTTAGGGCTACATGCTTCTCTTTTTCTCTGTCCTTTTCCTGTCCCAACTTCATTGTAAGTTACTGGCAAAGTTGAGTTGGTGGGAAAGATAATAATAATAATTGCTAATGTTGATGCCAGGTACTCTTCTAAGAGTTTTACATGATTAGCTAATTTATTCTTCATAATAATACTCTGTTATTATTACTTTATCCCTATTCTATAATTGAGGAAATGGAGGCACAGAAAGGCCAATGAACTTGCCAAGTCTCATGAAGGTGCTGGATTCGAACTCTGGCTCCAGGTTTGGGAACTCACCCACTGTACTCTACTGTCACCATAGTCTGTTGGGGCAGGGATAGGGTGGAGAAGAGGCTGGTATATTGATCTCCTGAGTTGAAAAAGAAACAGGAAGTCATTTTAGAATCTTTCTGAGGTGAAACCTGTTTGAGAATGTCATCTTAGCCCTGGAAGGAAGGTATTTTCACGTGGCTTGCATCTTTCTTTGAGACCTGCTGAACAAAGCGCACGCACATTATTTTCATATGTTTTTGAGTATTTACTTTGTCCACTGTGGTAGAGACTGAGGTTATAGATATGAAGGACATCCTCAATCATTCCACAAATATTTGTTGAAGGCTTTGGGGCTATGCGTTATGGAGAAGCTAACCTTTCAGGGGGTAGAGCCTGACAATAAATAAATATGTGTGGAATAAGAAATAATGTCTAATGAACTAACCAATAAATAATAAAGGTAAGGTAGTGAGTGCCACAAAGTGTCTTTGCCCTTAGGAAGCACAATATGCATGTAAGCCAAGAATTGAATAGTTCCATTAGTTTTGGTTTTATAACATAGGGAGGCATGACCTGTTCACAGGCAAACACATAAAACCCCCGGTCTTTATATATAGTATGATCCCTGTGCATACCCTTCTATGTACTCCCAGATGTACACGTCAGTGCACTTGTCGTCACATCACTCCTCCCCTGTCATGCTGAAAATATAACTCACCAGTGAGAGTTGACAGGGAAGGAGCCCTGTGATTCTATGGGCAAATGTATGGGTGGGAAGAAAGAGGGGGTTAGATAGAGAGATGTGTTTTGGACACCTGCTGTGTGCCAAGCCCTCTGCTAGGTGTTGGAGGAGAAGAAAGAGGCATAATGTGGTTCCTGTCCTGAGGGAACTTACACTCTAGCTCATGGTTCCCAAGTTCATTGTCATGACTGGTTGGAACAGGTTCTTCCTCAGTATCAACTGGATAAGGGATCAGCTAGTTAGGGAACTTAGGGGTGAGAGGTTCTTATTGAGTCAACAAAGTCAAAAACCTTATTTTTGTTCAAGAAGGTCAGCTTATTTATTCTTTTACTAGGATAAGAATCAATTTAGATGATCAATTTGTATATCCCACTTTGGATTGTCAGTTAAAAATATTTT
>PVJC01049301.1:0-12221 GCA_004026665.1 Murina feae | reverse complement strand
GGTGCGAAGGAGACACACCAATTGGTTGCCTCCCACACAGGCCCGGGGTCCAGCCTGCAGTTGAGGTGCGTGCACTTGACCAGAATCAAACCCAGGACCTTTCAGTCCACAGGCCGAAGCGCTGTCCACTGGGCCAAACCGGCTAAGGCCCCTCCTAGGTTCTTTTGTGGGGTCCACAGTGGTGCTTTCCCAGGATGCCTGCAAACAGGTGGCGCTCAAAGGGTGCCGGGAGCAGCCTGACCCAGGGGGAGGGGGAGGAGCCAGCCCCCTGAAATCTCCCGGGGGGGGGGGGGGGCGCGGGCAGCAGCCCACAGGTTGGAACTCGCCTGGGACGTAAGCAGCTTTCCCGTCACGTCAGCCGTCAGGAGGATGGGATTTGGCGAACGTGTGCCAGGGTTGCCATGCGATCAGGTGGAGCCAGGGGCCCGGCGTGGGGTTGGGCGGGACAGACCTACGCACCCAGGCTCCCCGCGCACCCAGGCTCCCAGGGAGAGGGCCTTCTCTGCTCGTAGATTCTCGTAGCAGCGCAGCTGCCATCCCCACGGGCTCACTACATGTGGAGGCTCGCCCAGCGCGTGAGAGGCAGGCCCGAGAGCTGCCCCCCGTCCAGCCCCCCATCTGACGTCAAAGTCAAAGCACAGGCTCTTTCCATGCCCCAGGCGCCCACCAGGGGAGGAGTGAGAGCCCTCAGGCTCCATCAGAGCAGAATGCGGGCCTTCCAGGCGGCGGAGTCTGGGCCTCTGTCCCTGCGGAGTGCAGGGCTTGGGGCCTGGCTCAGCCCTGAGTCTCGCAGTGGAGCACAGCAGGCAGGACCTGCTTTCTGTTCTCTAGCCCCGCCTCTGCCCCAGCCTGCAGGGCAGCCCGGAGGGCAGGGCTTTCTCTCTGTCTTGCTGGCAGCTGTGTCCCCAGCGTCTGACGCACAGTAGGTGCTCAGTAAGTAGTTGCTGAATGAAGGAGTGAATGAATGAATAGGTAAATGGCTTCTAGTCCTGCTCCTTGGCTCTGAGATTCAGATCCCCCTCCGCCCATCCTGCCACAGCCCCCATCTGTGTGGACGACAATCTAGTGTTTATATTCAAACAAAGGGCTTGATGGTTACAACAACAACATCTGCCATGCGGCCTGAGTGGCTAGTGGCGCGCTGTGGGCGTGCTCACACTCGGGCACACAGGTCCTCGGGCACACAGGTCCTTGGGCACACAGGTCCTCGAGGAGCCCCTGGCGCTTGCCTGGTGCCACGAGTAAGCGAGTAAGTGCAGGCCTTTCCCGTGGGGGAGCCCCACAGAGGACTGCCTCTCCTGTGCACCCCGCCCGCCCCCCCTGAGGCTGGCAAGGGGTTGGAATGTGTAATTACAGTCCACAGGGCAAATTAGAACAGGGAGGGAGCGCTTTCCTGACCGCAGAGAACAGGGTAGTGTTTGGGGAGGGAAGTGCCAGAGCAGCAGAGCAGGCCCTGCGTGTGTGTGTACATGTGTGTACACGTGTGTGTATATGTGTGCCTTGGTGTGTACACATGCCTGGGTGGTGCGGTGTGGAAGGAATCCAGGGTTAGGACCCAGAGGCCATTCACTCCCTGGCCTCTCCGAGCCTCAGTTTCCTCAGCTGTAAAATGGAGCAGCAGCCTGGCTCTGCCCACCAGCTCTGGGGACTCGGCACGGGCCAGGCTGCAGGTCTTGGCGAGCTTGGACACGGCGGTGGATGCCAGTCTGTGTGCGCACGGGGAGGGGTGAGGACAGTAAACTGGGACTGTCACATGGTGATGACGATGAGAGCTTTTTCTTTTTTAATCGTCACTGAGGAGATCTTCCCGTAGTTTTTAGAGAGAGTAGAAGGGAGAGGAGAGACACACAGAGAGAAAAACATCGATGTGGGAGAGACACACTGGTTGCCTCCCGCACACACCCGACCAGGGCAGGGGATGGTGCCTGTAACCAAGGTACATGCCCTTGACTGGACCTGAACCCGGGACCCTTCAGTCCTCTGGCCGATGCTCTATCCACTGAGCCAAACCAGCTCGAGCTGAAGCGTTTTTCAAATGCTAATAAGGGCCCCAGAGACACCGGACCAGCCCCAGGTCACAGCATAGACGCTGCGATCACAACCGCATTGTACAGGCGGGAAACTCAGGCTCAGAGAGCGCGCGCCTGAGCCGGTAGCAGGCTGCTTTGCAGCTTGAACAAGATGTGGTAAGGGCTCGAGTGGTGCCCGGCGCCGGCACTGGCTGTGCCCAGGCCGAGGGGTCAGGGCGGCCCAGGCTCTGCAGCCAGCTGCCCAGGTTTGATTCCTGACTCTTGTGACCCTGCTCTGGGCCTCAGGCACTTAATCTCTCTGAGCCTCAGTTTCTTCCTCTGTAAAATGGGGTTATAACAGTGCCTACCTGCAGGGCAGGGCCTTGCAGCCTCAGCTCTGTAGACCTTTTGGTTCGGGACTGTCCTTGCACTTGGTGACATTGTCCCCCGGCATTGCCAAGTGTCCTGGGGAGCGAGTGGGCCCCACCGGGGGCCGCTGGACTTGGGTTGCAGTGAGGATCCGTGAGCATGCGTGTGGGAAGCACATTGGCCCGTCCCCGACATAGGGTGAGAGCAGCAGAATCCCGAGAATGATGGAGGTTTATTGCATAATTTTGATTCCATCGTCATTAAAACGCTGATGCTGATCACTGTGCCTCGCCCAAGGCTGCGAGCAGCCAGTGAGCGGCTGGCAGGGGCTTTGAACCCAGGCTGGCTGACCTCAGGTGCAGCTGGGAGCCACTAGGAACCCTGGTGCTGTTCAGGTTGGGGTTCCTTAGAGGAGGGGGTGCATCATGGTGGGGGTCTAAGGGGCCGTCCCAGCTATCTCTGGCCTTGGGAGCTCCCTGAGGGGGGTGTCCCTGAGGTCCAGCCCCAGTGGGGGGTGGGGCCTGGAAAGGGGTGTTGACAGTGGCGGTATGTACCCAATGGGACAGGGCTGTTTCTGGGGTGTCTAATTCCCCCCTCAATGCTTGTACCCCCAATGGACACTCCTTCCTGCATCAACATGTGGCATCTGTTCCCACAGAAGAAAGCCTGAAATCGTGTGGCAGCTGCCAGGGGGCACGGGTCCAGGCCTCCGTCTCCCACTGTCCCCTGAGGTCCTACTAGATGCCGGCACTGAATGGGCGCTTCACATTTCCGAGGTCACTGGCATCTGCCAAGAGCTCTAGGAGGTGTGGTGCCATTTTACAGGTGGGAAAACCGAGGCCTAGAGAGAGGAAGTGATTTGCCTGGGATCACGCAGCTGCTGGTTCCAGGGCCGGGACCGGAAGCAGCTATCTGATGTCAGAACCTGCGCTCCCGACCTTCCTTCCTCCTCTGATTGTAATCAGTGACAGCCCCCGGTTTAATCCCAGGGCTGGGACTGCACATGCCTGATCTCATTCAATCTTCCTGCAAATACACCTACGAGAGAGCCGCTGCAGCTGTACCCCCGCTGCAGACGAGGAGGCCGAGGCAGGTAGACAGCAGAGCTGGGCTTGGAGCCCAGGCCTGAGCGACTACAGCCCCGGCGCTCCTTCCACACTGGAGCCCGGGGGGCCAGTCCCGGCAGGAGTGCTGGCATCTGGGCCCGCCGAGGGAGGTCTCTGAGCCCTGGCTGGTGTGGCTCAGTGGATGGAGCATCGGCCTGTGAACTGAAGGGTCCTGGGCTTGATTCCAGTCAAGAGCACATGCCCAGGTTGCAGGCTCGATGCCCAGTAGGGGCTGTGCAGGAGGCAGCCGATCAGAGATTCTCTCTCATCGTTGATATTTCTCTCTCTCCCTTTCTGAAATCAATAAAAACATATTTTTTTAAAAAAGAGAGGCCTCTTGCCATCCCCACCTCTCTTGCTGCCGCAGAACAAACAAAGTGGGGACCAGTCTTCACTTGCTCCTGTGCTGGAGTGCTGGGCGGGAGGGGACAGGGGAGGACTGTTCAGAGCTCCCTCCCACTGGGTGGGATGTGGGCGATCCAGGAAGCCGGCCTCGGTGCCAGCGCCGCCCTGCTCCTGCTCAACCCTGAGCCAGAGCCAGAGAGACCTGGGTGCAAGTCCAGCTCGTCTCCCTCCAAGCCTTGTTCATTTTTATGTTTTTAAATATTAAAATGTTTATTTGTTATTATTATGTTTGTTAATCCTCACCCGAGGATATTTTTCCATTGGTTTTTAGAGAGAGTGGAAACACAGAGAGAAACATTAATGTGAGAGAAGCACATGGAGGAGTTGCCTGGGCTGGGGAGGAGGCTGCAACCGAGGCGCGTGCCCCTGACCGGAATCGAAGCCTTTGGTCTGCAGGCCGGCGCTCTATCCACTGAGCCACACCGGCCAGGGCTATGTTTTAGTTTCAGCTGACATATGATATATTAGTTTCAAGTGTACAACCCAGGGATAGACATTTATGTAACTTAGGGAGCAGCCACCCTGATGGAGCTAGCACCCACCTGACACCACACATGCTGCTGTAATAATATTCAGGTAGTGACTGCGGACGGTGTTACTCGGATGCGGAGGGGATGTAGGCCGCTCCCTGTGCCGCCCTTTACTCACCTCACTGCTCTGTGGCCACGCCTCTGGGTTTAATTGCCTTTTCCACCCGCGCCCAGGCCCCTCCCGTCGGCCCCGATGTGCTCTGTGTCTGAGTGTGATGCCCCCGGGAGCCCCGGGGTCCAGTGATGCCTTGGTCACAGGCCTTTGTCCTAGGGAGGGCGTCCCAGAAGAAGGGGCAGTTGAGCTGGGACACAGCGGGGTGGGGGGGGAACCAGGAAAGAGGGACCCGCCCGCACAGGGGGCAGAGTTTGTGCCCGGGGAGGCCAGCCACGCCTCGGAACCTTGATTTCTTTCTGATTCTGGAAAAGGGATCAGAACGGTGGTGCTGCTGAAGAAACGGCTGGGCCCCCGTGGTGTCCTGAGCCCTGGTGCCGGTGCTGGTGCCGGCGCTGGGAGGTGGTGGCCATGCTTCCCGGTGCTCACGGTGACGGGTGACAGGCCCGGTCAGCTCGGCCGCCCGTCCACATTTGCTAAATGTGGAGCTGGCTTTGAACCCAGCTCTGTGGGGCTCTGAGGCTGGAGGGTTGTGGGGAGGAAGCCTCGGCCCCAGGTGTGGGGTCCCGGGGTGTCTGAGGCCCTTCCCCCTGCAGCTCCCGCCGGGAGCGGGGCCCAGCCAGCGTGTCGTGTCGCGTCCAGGCCCCTGACCGGCTCCAGCAGCTCCTGCCCGGGCTGCACCCCAGCGGGAGCCCACACCCTGTCATTACAGGGGCGGCTTGGACGCAGCTGGCAGCGGGGCTGTTTGCCCACAAGGGAGGGTCCTTCCTGAGCCCCGCTGCCTCCTGTTCTCCTGCAGGCCCAGCCGTGAGGACGCCCGGGCTCAGCATGGCCGATCCCAGCGAAGGCCCCCGCGCGGGGCCCGGGGAGGTGGCCGAGGCTCCCGGGGATGAGAGTGGCACCGCCGGAGGGGAGGCCTTCCCCCTCTCTTCGCTCGCCAACCTGTTCGAGGGGGAGGAGGGGTCCCCCTCGCCCTCACCGCCCGATGCTGCTCGCCAGGCCGCGGCCACTGCGGGCACAGGCGACGGGCGACCAAACCTGCGCATGAAGTTCCAGGGCGCCTTCCGCAAGGGGGTGCCCAACCCCATCGACCTGCTGGAGTCCACGCTGTACGAGTCCTCGGTGGTGCCCGGGCCCAAGAAAGCGCCCATGGATTCGCTCTTTGACTACGGCACCTACCGCCACCACCCCAGTGACAACAAGCGGTGGAGGAGGAAGGTCTTAGAGTGAGTATTGCTGGCTGCCGGGCAGCTCTGTACTGAGTCCATCCGCCCAGCTGTCCATCCATCCATTTATCCATCCACTTATCCATCCATTTATCCATCCACCCGTCCCATCTATCCACCCACCTGTCCATCCATCCATCCATCCCATCTATCCACTCACCTGTCCATCCACCCATCCCATCTATCCACCCACCTGTCCGTCCATCCATCCATCCATCCATCCATCCATCCATCCCATCTATCCACCCACCTGGCCATCCATCCATTTATCCATCCATCCCATCTATCCACCCACCTGTCCATCCATCCATTTATCCATCCATCCCATCTATCCACCCACCTGGCCATCCATCCATCCATCCATCCATCCATCCATTTATTCATCCATCCATCCATCCATCCCATCTATCCACCCACCTGTCCATCCATCCATTTATCCATCCATTCATCCATCCACCCATCCATCCCATCTATCCACCCACCTGTCCATCCATCCATCCATCCATCCAACCACTCATCCATCCATCCAACCACTCATCCATCCATCCTCTACTCATTCATTCATCCAGCTACCTGTTTTTCGACTGTGATGCCATCCACTTGTCCAATCCATCTATCCATCATTTAAATATCTATGTATCCATCTATTTATCTGTCATCTATTTGTCCAGCCCTCCACTCATGTCAACCTTCCATTCATCCACCACTTATTCATCCACCTATTCATTCCTTTAGCTACCTACTGTTTCTATTCATCCAACCAGTCAGCTATCCATTAAACTATATTCATCATTCATTCATTCATGTTATTTCTATTTTTTCCTTCCCTCCCTCCCTCCCTCCCTCCCTCCCTTCACCAATTCAGTTTGCAGGCCGATGCTCTATCCACTGAGCCAAACCAGTTAGGGCCCTTCACCAATTCATTCACCCACCTATCTGTCCATTCATTTGTTCATTCGTTGGTTCATTTGCTCAATCACTGACTCATATTTTCATTCATGTTCTCATCTATCCATCCGCCCACCTTCTCTTGCTGACACAGCCCAGCAGCCTCTCATGGGTCTTCTTCTGGGCATCCCCTGGGCTAGCGGAGAGGTCAAACTCTAAAGTATTAGCCCTTTCTCTCCATGAAGGAAGCTGGCTGAAAGGAGAGGAGAGTGGAGAGAAGCCCTGGGGTGGGGGGGGGAGTTAATGCATGGCCATCCCAGTGCTGCATTCTATGCTAGGCCTGGCTCCAGCCCCCTCCCCCTTGCTGCAGCCCCCTCTCCCTCACTCCAGCCTCCTGGCTCCAGCCCCTACATCACCTGTGTGGACCCATCCTCCTGCCACAGGTTCTGCCAAGCTGAGTCCTGTGCCCAGACTCCAGAACAAAGGCATTTGCCTGGCATCTTCCTGTGGTTTGTGTGGCTTCTACAAGCCTGGGCTCCCAGGGTCTGTCACCTGCAGACCCACTGCCTGAGGAGTTGAGCCCTAGTTCCTGGCCCTCAGGACAGGGTTGGGGGGACAGAGCCCTAGTTCCTGTCCTCCTTGCTGCTCCAGGAAGTCCCTGGAGTTCCCCAAGCTTTTGGCAGTTGGCGTGAGGAATGAGGCTGACGAGGACAGTCTCATCGCCATGGCAGCCCGCAGCCTCTGCTCCTGCAGAACTAGTGCCATTATGACCCTGTCTAGGCCCCGACCCTGGGGTCCCTCACATGCCCGAATGGCCCAGACTTGGAAACCAGCCCGTTTCTTTCCTTGACTCCTACCTTCATCAGCTACTCACCCATGCACCCAGCCACCCATCTCTCCACTTGTCCATCCATTTGTCCAATCCATCCACTCACCATCTCTCGTTCAAATGTCTATCTGCGCATCTGTTCATCATCGTCTATTGGTCCAGCCTTCTGCCCTGAAAGCCTAGACACCCCTCTCAGGCCTGGGTGTGTGCCTGGAGGACAGATGAAGGCTGGGGATGTCCTCCTTGCTGCTCAGACTCATTCCGCCCTCGGATGCAGCCTGTTGTCACTGATTCATTCAATGAATGTTCCTCAAGCACCTGCCCCATGCCAGGCAATGGAGTGGGCCCTGGGTCCAGGGATGAGCTGGACCAGATACCTCACTACTCAGTGGCCCCTTCCCTTTGGACAATAAGCAAGTTGATAAACCCGTAAATTGAGGTGGGGGAGGGCTGAGGTAGGAGACGAGCTGATACAGGAAAGGAAGTCCGGGAGGGCTTCTTGGAGGAGCTGACATTTAAGCCCAAAGCTGGGGGATGAGGAAGGGCAGCCACACAGGAGGGGAGTGTCCTGGTGGAGGGAGCGCAGGAGCAAGGGCAGAGCTGGGGGGCCTTGCTGTGTCTAGGGAGCTGGGCTCGCAGGCGTCCGCACTGCCTCTGCTCAGAGGTGGAAACACGCAGGGCAGCGAGTGCCTGTGCCCACACCCCTGAGGCCTGCGGGAAGCTGGGGCTCCGAGTCTCCCCGCCCCCTCCGGCCCCTCCCTCAAGCCCTTAGAGAGTTGGGGGGCGAGTGAGCAGCTGCGGTCCTCAGCGACCCCGAAGGCCACCTCAGTGAGGTCTGGGGATGAGGGTGTTCTTTTCATATTTTGCCTCAAAAGTCAAAGTTCAGGAGCAGATAGAACGGGGCTGTGCAGGTGCCAGGAGGGGCAGCACCAGCCCCTCAGGAGAACACCTCTTTCCCTTCCCCGGCCAGGGCTCTGCCCATCGCCTTCCCCATGGCCACTGCAGGCTCTGCCCATCGCCTGTCCAGGCTTCGTCTCCCGGCTCTGCCCGGCCTGCCCTGTCATGGCACGGCCCGCCCCCCCCCCCTCCCGTCTCAGCCTGTCTTTCTGACTGCGCATCTGTGTGCACCGGGCGCTAAGTAGTAATAGTATCAGCTAACTTGTACTGGGTGGTGGGCCTTGGCGGAGGCACCTATGTGCGTGGCCTCGTTTGTCTCACTGTTTCTTGAATGAGTGAGTTAGTGATGATTGAGTGAATGAATGAGTGAGTTAGTGAAGAGTGGTGGAATGAATGAATGAGTTAGCGAAGAGTGGTTGAATGAATGAATGAATGAATGAGTGAGTTAGTGATGAGTGGTTGAAGAATGAATGAGTGAGTTAGTGAAGAGTGGTTGAATGAATGAGTGAATTAGTGATGAGTGGTTGAATGAATGAATGAATGAGTGAGTGAGTTAGTGAAGAGTGGTGGAATGAATGAATGAGTTAGTGAAGAGTGGTGGAATGAATGAGTGAATTAGTGATGAGTGGTTGAATGAATGAATGAATGAGTGAGTGAGTTAGTGAAGAGTGGTGGAATGAATGAATGAGTTAGTGAAGAGTGGTGGAATGAATGAGTGAGTGGCTTCGTCTTTCGGCCTGTGCTCCTCTTGCTTTCTCACTGTCGTTGTCCCCGTCGGCCTCTGCCTGCTTGGTCTGTTCAGTAAATGACACGGGAAGGGTTGGGTGGTGGGTGGATGGGTGGGCAGGCTTGTGTGTTCGGCCTGGCTGTCTCTCCACCCGAAACACAGGAGGAACTGGGTAGAGGACAGTTGGATAAGACAGCTGTCCCCCCCCTCGCAGCCTGGCCTGTCCCTAGGGCTCTGGCTGACCCCCAGGGCTGGTGGGGTGGGCAGGGACAAACCCTCCGGTCACCCTGCCTTCCCACTTCAGGAAGCAGCCGCAGAGCCCCAAGGCCCCTGCGCCCCAGCCGCCCCCCATCCTCAAAGTCTTCAACCGGCCCATCCTCTTCGACATCGTGTCGCGAGGCTCCACTGCCGACCTGGACGGGCTGCTCCCCTACTTGCTGACCCACAAGAAGCGCCTGACGGACGAGGAGTTCCGGGGTGAGCCACCAGGTGGGGGTGGCGGGCAGGGCTCCTTTCCCCTCAGCCTCTCCCCTGGGTCAGTGGGCTGCACAGGCTGGAACGAGCACTGGATAGGGAGTCTGGTCCTGTGTGTCTTTCACCGGTTGCTTAACCTCGTTAGTCAGCCTTCACTTGAGAAGCGGGCAGTACAGTAGGTAAGCAGGCCCGCCTGCCTGGCTGCAGACCCCCCTCGAGGGATGCGTGGCCTCCCTGAACCTCAGTGTCCTCTGTGAGCTGGGGGGTGAGGATGGCATCGTCCTGGCCCTGAGCAGAGAGGACTGCATCGTGCTGGTTCAGGCCGCTGGGATTCCGGGGGGTCCTCCCCCTGGGGTGGGGCAGGGCATCAGGTCTGGTCCGCCTGTGCTCCCAGACTCTAGGTCCCCCCCCCCCCCCCCCCCCCCCCCCCCCCCCCCCCCCCCCCCCCCCCCCCCCCCCCCCCGCCTCCCAGCTCCCCGCTCCAGGCTGCAGGCCGGGCTCCACTGCCCCAGGACTCCCCCAGCCCCAGAGCTCGCCCTCCAGCCATGTCCAGGCTCCAAACCCCTCAGGGCCCAGCCCCCTCGCCGCCCCGCCGCCCCGCTTCCCTGTGAACCCAGGAGGGCGGCCTGTGAGCCCTCCCCGGGGCCAGCTACCTGCGCTGTGTGTTTTCATAAACGAGACCCCCCAGGCGTTACGTCTCAGGCCCCACAAAACCGGGATCGGCCCCTGCGAGGTTTCCGGCCGAGGCCGTGAGGCCAACTGTGACCGCCCCTCCCACCGCGGGTGTGACAGCCTCTGCCGCAGGGCTGCTCCTGTGGGCAGTCACTTCGCCACCTGGCGGTCAAGAACGGGAACTGCGTTTCTGGGAAGGCTCTGTTCTGGGCATCTGATCCCAGGACCCAGGCTGGCAGCCCCCCAACCCCAGGATAGCCCAGGACTGGGGGTTGGAAGCCCAAGTCCAGGGCCTGGTCCCACGCTTTGGGTTACCTGGGGTTCGGAATTACCTGTGACGCCCAGCTTACCTGTCACTGAATGTTTACTCCTTCTTGGTTACCTACCACGTGTAAGGTGCTGCGTTTGGTCGGCATGGGGTGAAGTGATGAGCGAAGCAGACATGACTCTGTCCTCAAGTGCTCACAGTCCTCTAGGGCAAGACCGACACTGATCAAACAATCGCGGAAATAGACGCAGTTACGAACTGTAATGTGTGTCAATGAGGCTGTACTGGAGGATTTGACCCAGTCAGGAAAGTCTGGGAGAGCTTCCTGGAGGAGGTGACACTTGAGCCACATCTGAATGAGCTGCAGTTAACCAGGTGAAAAGAGGAGCAGGGACAGCATGTGCAAAGGCCCTGTGGCTCACTGTGATCAAAATTACACTTGATGTGGTTTTGTGTGGAAAGTGGACCAAAGGGAATCAGAGCGGCCGGTAGAACCCAGGCAGGTGCCTTGGGCGTGCGAGAGAGATGTCGGCTGGGCCAAGGTGGTGGCAGTAGAGATGGAGATCGGTGGAGGGAATGGAGAAATGGGAGGTAAAATCAGTAAGACCTGCTGGGGGGCGGGTAGGGAAGAAGGGAGGACAAGGACAGGAGTGATGCAAAGGGGACACCACCCTCTGAGACGGGACCTGTGCCAGCTGGGGTGGGCATGGGGAGGGGACGGTGATGAGGTCGGCACGTAGAGCTGTGAATTGCCTGACAATGGGAGGACAGGTTAGAGCTGAGTGGGGTGTGTCTGGACAGAATGCCCAGGGGCCTGGCCAGCATGGGGCAGCCCCTCCCACTTACAAAGACGGGGAACGGGCAGATGCCTGGTGTGGACTCTGGGCTTGTCCTAGGGGCGCGGGGACAGGAATTCGGGCCTCCATAGTGAAGTGCAAGAATGTGCTTACAGGGCGGGCTTCCTGCAGCACCGCCCGCGGATGTGATGTTTCCTGAGGATTTCTGCTTCCGCTCTGGGCTCCGCAGCAGGCAGCTGTGAGTGCAGCCATTTCCCTGTGTGGCTTCGCCTTGGCTGGGGAGGGACCTGAAGGGGGAAAGTTTGCACAGAAATTGGGAGCAGGGTCCCTGGTTCCAGAGCGGGACGGCCGGCCCTGCCCGAGCCCCAGCGCTCCGCAGGGCCGTTCTCGTCACTGACTTGGCCTTTTAAAGGAGTAAACCAACCCGTCACCATGGAAGTCGATGCTCGGGAAGGCAGGCTGCACAGGGACATTAGCCGTGCGAGTGGCGGGTTGTTTCGGACCATTAGCGCCCGAGACTGCCTTCGTGAGGGATTTGACAGTGGGACCTCGCCACGGGGTTCTTACTGCTGCACCTGTGGGCCCAGTCCTCTTCCTTCCTCCTGAGTCTGCCTCAGCCACTGCGGCAGGCAGTCCACGCCTTGGGGAGACCTGCCCCTCCCCTGCCCCCTGTAGGGCACTAGTGCAGGTGATTCATGGGAAAGAATTGGTGTTCAAATAGGTGGGCAAAGGCTCCCTGCTGTGTCTGGCTTTGGAAGCTCCCAGCCTCATTAGCATGCTCAAGGCTCTGAGAAGTCCTGCATTCCGCCCTCTATTTGATTTGTAAAATTCCCTCAGATCTGCTTTCCAACTACCAATCTCTCTACAGGCTGCAGCTTCCCACATTTTAACGACGTGACCCCCTCAACTCCA
>PVJC01049300.1:0-12212 GCA_004026665.1 Murina feae | reverse complement strand
AAAAAAAAAAGAGATTGGGAGGAAACATGGATTTGATTATTAATTCAATGTGTCAACCAGACTTGGCCACAGTGCCAGATATTTGCTCAAAAATTATTCTGAGTGTTTCTGTGAAGGTATTTTTAGATGAAGCTAACATTTAAATCAACAGACTCCTAGTAAAGGAGAATCCTTCCCTAATGTGGGTGGGCCTTATCCTTCCTGAAGACCTGAATAATACAAACAACTGACTTCCAGTGAGTAAGAAGAAATTCTGCTAGCAGCACTTATATGTAAGATGTTTTCGCCCTGGCCAGTGTGGCTCAGTTGGTTGGGCATCATCTTGTGCACCAAAAATGTCCATTACTGGTCAGGACACAAACCTAGGTTTCAAGTTTGCAGAAGGAAACCGATTGATGTTTCTCTCTCTCTCTCTCTCTCTCTCTCTCTCTCTCTCTCTCTCTCTCTCTCTCCTGCAAGTGCCTTGACCTGAGCTAGGGATCAAACCTTCAACCCAGGTATGTGACCTTGACTGGGAATCAAACCCATGACTCTTCGGTGCACAGGCTGATACTCACTGAGCAACACTGCCCAGGGCTATAAGATATTTATGGCTCTGTGAGGTTTTACAGGCTTTTAACTCTGTCTGGATTTTATTTTTCTTTCTTTCTTTCTTTTTTTATTTCACCCAAATCATGAATTACTCTTCAAATGGCAGTTCCTTTCTGTGATTGTTGCCAAACTCTCTTCAGAATATTTTCTCTTTTTGGTTTGCTGCATGTTATAGTCTTCTGTACTATATCTATTTATCTCTCTCTATGACTGTGTCCATTTAGCTATCTCTCATTGAATTATATTACATTTGCAAGTTTTATTTTTCTAGTCTATTTTATTTTAGAGAATGACTCAAACATACAATGATTCTTCAACTGGAATAATGACAAGCTTTAATTTAAACATTAAGACCTAAGTACAGTTCATATTTCAAACATAATTACAGTTATTTGACTTCAGTGTGTGGGATGAATTGGAATCAGAAGAGAGAAATAGCAGGAAGATCAGTTAGAAATTTAAAAGATAAGTCCGGATAGGAGTTAAGAAAAGTTAACCCAAGTGCTGGCAAAGGAAATGGAAAAGGTGAGAGGAGTGTCCTAAAATTAAGGTAAATGGCTCTGTGACAAATGGTTTATGAGAGGAAAGAGGCAGGGAAGGGCAGGAGTCAAGAATGTTTTATGCTCAGGTAACCTCAAGTATTTATAAATGCTATTCCTTCTGACATGGGAGCTCCTTCTTTTTCTGTACCTTTTTGCTGCAAACTAATAAACTTCAAATTTACTTTTCCTCTCATCTAAGATCACTCAGATTGAGTTTAGAGGCCTCTTCTGACCCTTTAGATTAGTTTCCTGCTAGACACATATGCATACTTTTCACAGAATTACCGGAGGATTTACATTTATAGTTCTTACGAGAGAAGTTCAGAAGTTAAGTCCAGAGACAGGCATTTTGAGGAACATTTCTCCCAGATCCTGCATCGATAGTTTCCTACTTTATAAGGTACAAGTCTTGCCTTGATGTCAACTAGCTATTCCTTAGTGAGTGACATGCATAGCGGAATGGTGAATTAGAAACATTGAGCGATGCACCAAGTCAGAAGAGATCCCAGATGTCAGGTTACGAAGCACATTTCCAAAGGGAAGGCCATGGATTCCCATCTCTACTCTTGATCTTCCATCCACATCAAAAATAGCAACAAAAGGGCCCACAAATGAGAACTGGGACAAGACCTGGGAGGAGGAATTCTTTGGAGATATCCGTGCTGTGACTCTTGTCACCTTGCACTAAGGGACTGTTTGGGGAAGTGCTTACCTCTTTACAGCATGTCAAGGGAGCATATTTGAATATTGGAGTGCTTGATACATTTATCTGGTACTTAGGAAGACAGAGTGAACTTCTGTGTAGCTCATGCCTGAAAAAAATCCAGAAAGCGAAATGGACTGTAGCATTTTGGAAGGGCTTACTCACAGAGAGGTGGCTGAAAGAATGCGTGCGTGCTTTCCTTTGACCAAAAGTGACTGTGAGAGAACAGTGCTCCAGACCATTAAAATTCTACTCAAGATGACCATTTGGAGGGTAATGGGACTTGGGCAGCAAGTAACACTCCTTGTGACGATATGGAGCATCCAACAAGAAGCCAATTCACCACCCCATAGAAAACACACTGAAATGCTCTGAGTCACAGAATAACAAAGTCATCCAGGAAATGAATCATAGTTTGGAACAACTTTTGAATCACTTACACAGAGCACTTAGGGCTGAAGAAGTAACAGTTAAAACTTTTTGGCTGCCTAATTTACAGATACATTTTCTAGGCATGGGAAAAAGATTGAAAGAATAGGAATAAATTCAAGCACTTTTAAGTTAGTTAGAGATAAATTTGCTTGCCCAAAAAAAATATGAAGTAGAAAAAAAATCACTTTCGGAAAAATAAAGAGTTATGCATGGGCTATCTGTTAAGAAATATATACAATTACATTATCTTTTTTAAAAATATATTTTTATTGATTTTTTACAGAGAGGAAGGGAGAGGGGTAGAGATTTAGAAACATCGATAAAAGAGAAACATCGATCAGCTGCCTCCTGCACACCTCCTACTGGGGATGTGCCTGCAACCAAGGTACATGTCCTTGACCGGAATTGAACCTGGGACCCTTCAGTCCGCAGGCTGATGCTCTATCTACTGAGCCAAACCGGTTATGGTTACATTAATTTATTTTAAATAAAATAGTGAGAGGGAAAAGAAAATATCCCATGAAATGAATCACTTTAGAACACTTAGCAGACTCTGAGAACATTAAGCTGTCTTACACATAATATAAGCACAGTAAGGACTTTTATTCTCATTCTTTTTATTTTTTATTTCATTTTTGAAATATTTTATCTCTTTATTTATTAAAAGCACATTAAAAAAATTCACTGAGCATAGTTTCAATAGATGCTTTGAAGTCCTGTTTGAAATGCCATCATCTGGGCCATATCATCACTGGCTTCTCAGAGAAGCATCGACCAGATGTTCTCATGCTTTATAGCTGTTCTTCACCTGCTTTATCTCCAGAAATCAGACATGAAAGTGAACCAAGGGCAAGAAGGATGAGAGCTTCAATTATGGGGAGAAAAAGCACCTTATCTCTCTTCCCTGTTTCCACAAGCAGAAGCTCCTTCTGGGCCAGAGAGCAGTTTTAACATCACAGCAAGTTTCACATTTGCACTGTGCCCTGGGACTGAGCACTGAACCCAGGCCGTGTTATGAGTTAAAGTAAGAGTATGACTTTTTTTTTTTTAATTATCGCTTTTGCACTATACAGTTTTATTTTTATTTCATTTTTTTTCTTTATTGATTAAGGTATTACATATGTGTCCTTATCCTTGTTATTTAAGAGTAAGGGAAAAATATCCTACTTTTTATTCAGGGCAAGGGGAAAAAGATCCTTGATAGGTAGACTCAAAGGGGCTGTGAAATTTAAAATTTTACTATGTTGTTTGTTTTTTTATAACTCACCCAATGAATACTATGAATTTATCATATATGCATGGGTGTATGAACCTACACATTCCATTACAACGACATACCTTAATTTTATTTTACACTAGTAGAGTTTTCACTAGTATCAGTTCACAAACTCTATGATCACATTATGTAAAGGGAAGCTCTAAGTATCATGGAATTAGTAAATCTTTAACTTAAAATAATGTTTTGAGATACTATATTCTTTGCATTTTTTTGAAAGCTAATTATTATCCTACTGTAACTTAAAGCTTCATTGCATTAGTTCACCTAATATAAGCATTAAATTAAAACATTTATGTCAGTTTTTTTAAAGGCTCTTATATTGGTGAAAGAGATCAACAGAAGTAAAAATATCTTGGAGATGTTGGATTAAATTTCAGTTTTATAGAAGATTCAAGCCATTAGAAACCATTAGAAGTAAATTTTTAAAGGTATAAAAGGAGCAAAAAGTACTGGCATACAGTTAAATATGATAGTTGCATTAGTATAAATTAAGTTGGAAATTAATGTGAGAGAAGAAATACATGACAGCTTCCCTCACTGTAAAAACTCTTGAGAGAAAGATGTTTGTCAGTACCAATTGTGTTATTATGTAATGTCTCTCAGTTCAAATACTAATTTTGAAGCATTTTCAAGGTTACAATGCTTTGTTCTACTTCATATTTTTACTAAAATTATATAGCTGTCACAAAGTCATGATCTGTGAATTTTAGCTATATGTGCTAAGAGAACATTGTCATTTTCTTGCCGTTAGCAATCATATGATGGCTGTTATATACAAGTAACACTCATTTATTCAAGACTTTAAAATTTTATAGGCTATCTGAGAATACCTACATGATAGTAATAATTCCAATGCCTGGAGATGTGATTTTTTTACGAGCCAAATTAAAGCATTAACTACTATACATATTTTAATATGTGTGTATATGTATACAGAAGTATTCATATATACATACTCTCTGGTTATTTCTCATTCTTTCTGGTTATTTCTTAATTCCCCAATATAACAAGTCATAGACATTCCATAACCTTCAATTACCACAGATGATGCTATCTTTTTCATCACTGACATCCAGTCATATTTATATCTATATGTCTCATAGCTATCTCTTCTTCATTGTAATATCATTATTCTTATAGATTACTAAAAGTGTCTCCTTAATAGTTATGTATGTTCTCATTCTTTTAATGCCACCTGCATCAGACTAGATCACCAAAGACAGGCTAATATTTAAAACTGGTGAGAATAAGAACTTGAATAATCTTAAGTTATACTTACCAGTAAGAGCTAAGATACAACCAAATGGAAATCACTTTCTGTTAAACTAGTTCCCTATTAAAACAGGAACAAATTTCAGTGGCCAGTGCATGAAGAGAAACATACCAGGTTGAAAGTTAAGATTAATAGTTGGAATGGCTAATCTATATATATAAAAGGCTAAGCAATCATCCAACTGGTTGGTAGGTATGATGCACACTGACCACCAGGGGGCAGATGCTCAGCCCAGGAGCTGCTGAGCTGCGGTGACTTGGCAGCAGCAGTTCTCCAGTGATGCACCCAGAACCAGAGAAGAAGGAGCCCAATTCCAAGGTGTGTCACCTGAGAACCACCTTCTTGCAATCCAGGGCCCCTCAGGGAATGTTGAAGACTCAGTTTCGGCCCAATCCACACAGGCCAGGCAGAGGGACCCCACCTGCTGGAAGGACCCCACTCAGTCCACAGACGACTTTTGAGCCACTGCGCCACCCCAGGGAGGGACTGTGAGAGGCTGGCTCCAGGCCATGTCCAGCCTGTCTGGCCCAGTCCCACCCGGCCAGCCACCTTCTAATTAATTCCCTTTCAGTGTGCACTAATCCGTGCACTGGGGCACTAGTAAAAGCCTAAAATAGCAGGAATAATTGAGTATAATTACAGCAAGTGTGAGGTGTGACTCAAGAATTCTACTTCGTTTTGAAGGGTGCAGGGTGGGGTGGAGAGGGCCAATGGGGGAAAAGGGAACATTTGTAATATTTTCAACAATAAAGATAATTTTTTAACAAAAGAAATATATTGTTCACATTTAGATGTAAAATTACAAGATTACAGAAACTATATGTAATGGAATCATTTTGGTTTGTATCACAAAATTTAGAGAATTTTATCAAGACACTAAATCATTTCTGATGCATCAGTAGTTCTCAGCCAGAGTGATTCTGCTCTCCAGAGAACACTTTTGGAAATGCTTTTGGTTGTCACTACTGGGAGAAGGAGGTGGGGGTTGCTATTGACATCTAGCAGGTAGAGGCCAAAGATGTTGCTAAGTATCCTACAAAGCACAGGACAGTCCATCACAACAAATAATTATCTGACCCATAATGTCATTAGCACTAAAGCTGAGAAGCCATAGAATGGTTGTGATATATGCCTGATACAACAATACGAAATATAGAATAATAGTACTATAGGCCTTATAACTTGAGGGATGAATAGAAAGTAGAAAAAGAAATATATTTCTGTATTAGTAATAATAAGATAAAAATGAAGGGTGATAAAAGTTTACCTCTGCCTTGTCTATGATAAAAGTTTTGCTATATAAATGAATAAATCAAACAGAATCATATAAAAATGTCTGCCTTACCAAGCTAGTAAATGTGATGTTAATAATTTTTGAAAGAATATTTACAATTAAAATATAATTTTGGTTATCAGTTTGCTTTGTAAAGTATAAGTACTATATTTTCTCAATATATAGACACTATCAGTTGGAAGACACATGACTCATTTTCTAGAAACTCATTGTATAAAGTATTACATAAAATATAAACAGTTAAAAAGACAACTACAGTAGAATATTTGTTTCCATAAAACTATAGACCATTTTAATTTTTAGTAATCACAGAATTTAAGCCTTTTCCTATTCAGTCTAAACGGTCTGACCCACGGGTACAAATACAAACATCAGGTAACTGATTTGGTAATCTGTGGTCATAATCCTGAAATTATTTGCATCTTGAACTGATTGTCATCTTAAAGAACATCAAAGAATTTCAGAACTTCATGTATATTTTCTCTTCAGTGATTTCCCCCCATTGTTTTTCCTTTCAATGTTGGAAGTTAAACAGGTTTTCTTGAAAAATCATCTGGAAGCTTTTGACAGATATATTTTTAATGCTTTAGTGATATATTTTTGTGTCATATTACTATACCTTCAATATTTTTTTTCTCTTTATCTTCAAACTTTCTAAGCTTTGTAAATTCTCTGATGGTCTGAAGAGGCTTGGCTGTCCCTGCTCCTTAAACTGACTTTTGCTTGTAATAGATAATCATTGGAATATACAACTTTTGTTTTAAAAATTCACTACAGTGAAATCTTTGAAATAAATTTTCAGGGACAATCAGGGATTCAAACACAGTTTAAATTACATTTTCCTATCATTGCAAATAACGCAACTGAGGACAATTGGATGAAAATATGTATTCAGTATTGTTCTTTTCCAATTTATCTGTGCGCACGTGTGCACACACACACACAATGGCTATGACAACAATGAGAATGTCACCATTGTCTTCTTAGCTATGGAAAAGCAGATATCATTGTACTCTGATTCCAATTTCAAAATATTTTAAATTTTAAAGTAGTGGCTTTATAAATTAAATAAAATTCCTTATTTTTAATTAAAATAAAATCATTTTAAATGCAAAATTTGTTGAAATAATTTTGTACATGTTCTTAGAAATAAACTACATGTTTTAAGTCAAAGATTTAATTTGCATTCAGTATTAATTTATTTATGTTAATACAAAATAACATATATTTCTACTGCAAGAGAAGTATACATCATATACAAAATAAAATGAACCATCAAAAGTTAGACAATTTTGCTTCAAATGATCTAATATAATAAAGGAGTAATATGGAAATTAACCCTCACTTCATTACACCTAAGCCACACCCACCAGCCAATCAGAGTGACTACCACATATGCAAATTAACCAAAACAAGATGGCGGCCAGCAGCCATGGAGCTAGAGCAAACAGGAGGCTTCGTTGCACCAGTGATGGAAGAAACTGCCTGCCTCGGTTGGCTGTGGCCTTCACTCAAGGCAACAAAGTTTCAATTATAGAAAATAAATAAACCCCAGAAACCTGCTTCTAGCCAGCCTTGCTAGGATGTTGGGTCAATGGGAGCTGTGATCAGCCAGCAAACAGCCATCAGCCCCTCACCCAGGCTGCCCAGCCACCCCAGGGAGGGATACCCACCTTGAAGGGACTGTGGCCAGCCTGCAAACAGCCATCAGCTCCTCACCTAGTCTGGCCAGGCACTCCAGCAGGACCCCACTCCCTGAAGGGGATGTGCCAGCCTGAAAATGGCCATCAGCCCCTCATCCAGGCTGGCCAGGCACCCCAGTGGGAACCCCACCCTGATTCTGGATACCCTTCAGGACAAACCAGCTGGCTCCCACCCATGCACCGGGCCTCTATCCTATATAATCCTATACAATAAGAGGGTAATATGCAAATTGACCCTAACAGCAGAATGACTGGGAATGACTGGTCACTATGACACACACTGACCACCAGGGGGCAGATGCTTAATGCAGGAGCTGCTTCTGGTGGTCAGTGCACTCCCACAGGGTGAGTTCTGCTCAGCCACAAGACAGGCTGAAGGCTGCCAGAACTGTGGTGGTGGTGGGAGCCTCTCCTGCCTCCTCAGCAGCGCTAAGGATGTCCAACTGCATCTTAGGCCTGCTCCCCGCTGGCAAGTGAGTGGAAATCCCCTGAGGGTTCCTGGGCTGCCAGAGGGATGTCTGACTGCCATCTTAGGCCAGATCTCCCAGGGAGCAGGCCTAAGCCAGCAGGTGGACATACCTTGAGGGGTCCCAGACTGCGAGAGGCTGGACTGAGGGACCCCCCCTCCTAAGTGCACAAATTTGTGTGCACCAGGCCTCTAGTATAATAAAATGAATTAATTAGCAACTCAACTTAAGTAGAAATTAAAACCTATTAAAATAATTGTTCCGGCTCAAACAGTTGGGGAAAATTAAAACTAGTCTTAGAATCATTTTGACAAATTGATACAAAATTTACTTTTCTCCAAAATTTTTTTTCTGCTTTTTTTTGTTAAGGGCCATTAGAATATACTTGGTTTAATTTACGTCAGCTGGGACTCAGTGCAAGGGCAAAAGCCATGCTCTGGGGGCGTAATCAGTCAAAGACTGAGCACCACTCAGTCTGACTCTCCCACCCAGTGTTAAGGGGATGGATTTCATGATGTCAAAGGCCCACCCAGATGTGATGTAATTCCTGTAATTTGAGTATTTAATAAACAGCTTTCGGAGCTGGTGCTCTCTCTGTCCCTCCAGAGAGAGGCACCTCACCCAGCCCAAGATTTTAATCTATTTTATGTCTGTCTTTCATTATTTCTTTAATCCCAAAAATGCCTCCTAGATTTCACAAACTGGTTCAAGTCTACCCCTCCATGCTGGATGCGGAGAAGGGTGCCCCAGGGGCCCAGCGTGCCCCTATTAGTTTTTTATAATATTGTTAGAAATAATCTAATGTGTGTATTTTTTAATTCTTCTTTATTGCTGAACCTCAACATTGCTTTTCTTGATTACCATTAGTAATACTGACAGTTACTATAGCATCAACCTTATAATTACATATTTTCAAGATATACTGGAAAATGGAAGAGTGATTAGTTATTTAAACTAATTAAATTATATACTTATAAGGTTATTAATGGTTATAGTTTTGGTATAAGCATTATTGACACATTTAACATATGGGAAAGATATAAAACTATTGTGAGTCATAAAATCTATTCATATATGCTTTGAAGATGAACAGACAAATATCTATGAATGCATAAATAATGTAATGAATTTAGTGTTATATGATCCTAAGAATCTATATTTATAAAAGTGTAATATGCAAATTGATCAGTTGGTGGGACAACCGGTTAGCTATGATGTGCACTGACCACCAGGGGGCAGATGCTTAACAGAGAATCTGCCCCCAGCCTGCAGGCCCAGATTGTCAGAGGGGAACTGGGAACTAAGTTGGGTGGTGGTGGACACAGGAGGCACTAGGGCCTGATCACCCCACTGGTGGCCCCATACACAGAGGGTGACCAGCAGCAGCTGCAGTGGGGGGGAGGAGGGTAGCCAGCTACCAGCAGCTGGGGAAGTTCGGCCCTGATTATAGGCTAAGCCTAGGAACCTTACCTGAGCACTAATTTCATGCACTGAGCTTCTAGTCTATAATAATGAAAGTGTAATATGTTAATTACACTGAACAGCCTAACAACCTTCCGGACGTCCTTCCAGATAACCTTCCAGACGAAGCCGGGGCTGTGAGGGCCAACCCCCTTGCACAAATTCATGCATTGGGCCTCTAATATACTATAAATCACAGTCAACCTTGTAAAAGTATAGTCTAATTCAAGGCCAAGTAAATTTTGAAAATGATTATGTAACTTTCCTTTTGAGAAAGGTCTGACATCTGTATTAAACAATTATTTAAACTTTGTCTTAAGAAAAATCATTGCTACAAATTTTCTGTTAGTCACGGTTTACCATTTTGTACTATTTAGTTTACTATCTTTCTGTAGCTCCTAATAGGCAGAACACACAGAAGTGAGATTAATTTCAGGACAGAAACATAATATAGTTAAGAAACGTCTTCCAAACCATTGAAGAGGAACTGTTGCAGTAACATAAATAAGTTGATGAGTGATGATTTCAGTTATCATTAGACCCTATAATGAGTTGTAGCAGAAGTGATATAAGCAGAATTTAAAAGTGCTTACCACATTGGCATCCCTCTCTTGTGAGTATTCTGAGAACAATATGACTGGCAATCAAACTATTGCAGAAAAAGGAAAAAAAAACCAAGCTCAATGTGTGTCAGCCTGTCTCCAGAGACATACATTTGATTAGCTGAGATTAACACAGCCTTCTAGTTGAGTCCAGCCCAATCGGAGTACCTTTTGTTGGCCCCAGACTGAGAAAATAAAGTGTCATTTAACTCACTGAGTTTTTGTGTGGTTTGTTCAGTAGCATTTCATGTATTTATGAATAGCACTATAAACTAGTGGGCTTAGTAAAACATTCCAACAGAGAAAATCAAATAAATATTCTTCACAATTAAACATGAAACATTCTCTAGCATAGATTATATAAAACAAGCATCAATAAATTTAAGAGGCTTAAAATTATATAAAGCGTATTACCATAATAAAATAATGTTAGAAATCAACAACAGAAGAAAATTCGGGAAAGTCACAAATATGTGGAAATTAGCCAACAGACTTTTAAATAACCGATAAGTCAAGAAGAAAAGCACCAAGGAAATTAAAAAATATTGAGACGATTAAAAATAAAACAAATATACCAGAACATATAAGATGCTACTAAACCAGTGCTTATTGGAAAAATTACATCTGAAAAGCCTATATTAAAAAGGAAGAAAATCGATGGCATTCTTAAGAAAAGTAAGACCATGGTGGCAGAGTAAACAAATGGAAGAGTAAAGGGAGAGGCCACTAAGAGATGGAGGAAGTCATAGATTGGAGGAGCTGTAAGCAATTTCAATTTTATTCAAATTGTAATAGAATGTTTAAAGTGGACTAAAAGAAGTTAAAACAAATAAATCAGTAGTGAAGTTATTGTATTAGCCTAGATGAGAAATTATAGTATTTGAAATGGCAGAAATCAGGAATCTACTTGAAAGGAGGCACTGTGAATGTTTAATTTTCGTAACTTTTATGTCCAATATAGAACATATAAAATAGTTTCAACAAGTCAATGTTGAATAATTTACCCTTGGACACAAGGGTATAAATCCATATTCTATAATGATTGCCAAATGAAGAGCTTTCTTTGCATAATTTTTGTATGATTTTTTGTGTTCAATGCAATGCAGTCAAAAAGCTTTCTGATAACCTTTTTCCTGCATTGAAATATACTTTAATATGGCTTTGTAAAAATAAGAAATTTTCAGTCTGTAAATAGGAGTTCAGGGTTTTCATATTCAAAGGCTAGAAGCATCATAGCTGAGGCTTAAACATTTTGTTTCCTCCTTGCTAGTGTCTATTAGGGAAGGTTGGGGAGGGCAGGAGTAAGGAAAAGAGATCAACCGAAGGACCTGTATGCATGCATATAAGCCTAACCAATGGACACAGACACAAGGGGGCTGAAGGCATGAGTGGGAGGTGGGGGAGAATGGGAGGATAAGGACGCATATGTAATACCTTTATTAATAAAGGAAAGAAAAGGGGAGGGAGAGCAACTGACCCCCATAGACTTTGAAGTGTAATGATCCTCTGAATATTTCCCTTCCATCTCCTTAGCAGATAAGATGCACAGAAAATTCACAGATTCATAGTTACAGAAATAATAATAAAATAGTGTTTTCTACCACAAAACCATGTGTAATGAACATTAACAAAAAGAATGTTAAAATATCTAAAGGCAATCTAATTTTAGGAGATAAAGACTTTTTAAAAAGTAGAATATGTATTAAGAATAAGGAAGTCCACTTGAGGTTGCAGTTTTTTCTTTTTGAGACATAATGTGATTGGAAAATTCTTTTCAATTTATTTAGCACATTGTTTTGATATCCAAATAAAAGCTGAGAAGGAAACCTCAAGTCAAGTCTGATTTTCCCAGAATAATCAGATAC